>PVJS01003316.1:0-54466 GCA_004027185.1 Glis glis
TGTAATCCCAGTACTTTGGGAGGTGGAGACCGGAGGATCCAGGTTCGCGGCCAACCTCACCGCTCGCTCTCTCTCTCTCTCTCTCTCTCCCTATCTCTCTCTCTCTCTCTACCTAGTGAGGCCCTCCGCTCTCTCTCTCTCTCTCTCTCTCTCCCTGTCTCTCTCTCCCTCTCTACTTAGTGAGGCTCTCCGCAACTTCGTGAGAGCCGGTTTCAAAATAAAGTATAAAAAAATAGGGCCGGGGGTGTAGCGCGGAGGTAGAACGCCTCTGGGTTCAATCCCCGGTACCGCAAAAAAAAAAAAAAAAAAAAAAAGAGAGAGTGAGAATGAGGGGGGCTAATGCTTTGACCTCTAGGGCCTTGCTGACCCTGGACAGACTGCCCTTCCCAGGGCTAACCAAGTCCTCGAGATAGAAAACAACATGCTCTTCAGCCTGCCTTTCACATGCAAACCAACCAATGCAGAGCTCAGGCCCAGACACCTCCTTTTTCTTTTCCTCCCTCCCTTCCTTCCTCTTCCTCCTCCTCCTTCTTCTTCTTCCTCTTCTCCTCCTCCTTCGTGTGTGTGTGTGTGTGTGTGTGTGTGTGTGTGTGTGTGTTACTGGGGATTGAATCCAGGGGCAATCTACCATGCACTGGACTTGAACCTGTGATTCTCCTGTCTCAGCCTCCCTACTAGGATCACAAATGTGCACCACCATGCCTGCAAGTGCTCTACCACTGAGCAACCCAGCCCAACCACCTCCTTTATCAGTCTTCGGCCAGGCCTCTACTCTCCACCTGCCCTAATCGCCCCAGGGTCGGGGACCAGACAACTAAGGATAGCCTGGAACCTGTGGAAATTATTCAAACTAGCCAATCCTAAACCTGATCACCTTGCCTCACCCATTCCTTCCCATGGAAACCACAAAAAAGGCTCCTGCCCATGCTTCCCCTCCATCCCTCTGCCTCCTGACTTCCCCTGGTGGCCCTGCGTGGTATAGCACTTCTCTGGGGGATCCTAACAAACCAGCTTTTCAATGGCAGCCATCTCCTGACCCGTTGGCCTCACCATACCTGAATAATAAACCTATCTTTTAAAACAATACTTATGAAGGAAAAGGCCAGGTGACCCAGCACCTGAGCTGTCCCCACCCCCAAGCTGAATACTGCCACCTTAGTGACCCCAGGTGAGACCAGCAGCAGAACCTCCCAGTTGATGGAATCATAAGGAATAACGAATCATTGTTTTAAGTAAATAAGTGTCGGGATTGTGGTCAGGAATGACTGGTTTGGGCGCTTGACTGAGATTGCTCCCATGGTGAATCCTGATAGGTAGTTTCACAGATAAAATTGCAATCTGCAATTTTTCTTGACCTTTGATTTATTGAAAAGATATTTATAGAACTTAGCTCTTCCCACGTGAGAGACTATGCTTTCCAGATAAGCCCCTCCAGGTGAGGACAGCGTGGCTCCCCTCCACCTAACACGATCCTCAGCCATCCGGTATACAACTGAAACGTGCCACCCTGTCCCGAGAAGGCCCAAGGCACTCGGAACCTGTGTTCAGCAAGAGGAGCTGGAGCGTGCTGAGCCTTGCTCTTGCTGGCCATCCCCCTTTGCTGGCTCCCTGCAGCACTGGAGCTCCTGCCACACGGGTGACAGTGCCAAAGTGCCCTGCGCTGCTCCATCATCTCCCAGGTGTGTTCTTACCCTCCACTCTTGCAGAGAGCTCACGCGTCAGGAGAGGAGGCACCTTGCGAGGTGCTGCAGGTACCAGCCGTTCTGTAAATACCTGCTGAATCGGTTTCTGCCATCCTGAGTTTTCTTTGCGAGGCACCAGTTCACTGCTCTTAAATCGGCATGCCCACTAGGCATCTCCCACTTATTTCTCTAGGGCTCTTTCAAGAAGCCTCTTCATCCTCCCAGACCTAGTAGGTACTACTCTCTGTGTCCCCAACCTGAGTTTTCCCCAGAACTCTCTGTTCCCCCCTCCCACCACTCGCTTGTGAGCAACTCAAGGCAAGGAGAGGGTCCCCAGTGTCCAGTGTCCCTGGCATATAGCTCACAATGAATGCTTGTTGAATGAATGAATGAATGAATGAATGAATATGAATGAAGCAGAATAAATGCTTTGGAATCTGTAAAGTTAGACTTTGGAAAGTGACTATTAGAAGGAAATTCAGAGGTATAGAATTCACGCTCCTAAGCCCATGCCTTTTGCATATTCAATACTAACAGGTGTTCACTAACCCAAGCTTTCCAAGGAAAGGAATCTCACAACTTCTCCTCTTTCTGGCAAAGCCTGTTGGTTCGAACACCAAATTAAGAACTAGATGAGTGTCCATTGGGTGGGGTGGTGCATGACTGTAATCCCAGTACTTGGGAGGCCGAGACAGGAAGATCACAGGTTCAAGGCCAGCCTCAGCAACTTAGCAAGACCCTGCTTAAAAAAAAAAAAAGCAACAGGGCTGGGGATATAGCACAGAGGTAGAACACCCCTGGGTTTAATCCCCAATACCACATACACAAACACACACAAGAATAGATGAATACACGTTTTGCATCTGCAGGGCCCTTCCTGTCCAAGAGTTCATGCTGCACACAGAACACAGCCGAGGCCATCGGGTTTAGGATGAAGCTCCTTGCTCCACTCTTGGACTCCCCCTTCCCCCAAAACGGCAGAGTCAGGAGCTTCAATTGACTGCAAAAATAATTCTAATGAGCCACATTAAATCCTAAACAAATAACCAAGGAGCTAAGGGAAGCTATTTGCTTTTACCTATGGCATTTTGAAATTTACCAGTAGGTTTTAAAGAAATATATTGGCACCAAAGAAATGGGGGGAGAGGGCTCTGAAGAGGGACAATTCAGCAGACAGAATCTCCTGGAACGACTGTAATTATATTGTCTCCCTGCTCTCCACGCCAGTGACAGCATGTGCTTAGTGAGCTGTTCCCTGGTGAGCAGGTCCTGCGCTCCTCTTCTGGATTTGCAGCTGCATTGCAGGGGAGCTTGAAATAACGCAAGCCCAGGCCAGCCTGCCACTGACATGGGGCCCTGCAGAGCCGGGGCAGGACCTTCAGAGTCTGCAGGCCTTAGGTGCCTGTCGCTCTGGATACGCTAATGACCAGAAAGCCTCCAGAGCATCAGAACGGCAAGGAAGCCACCTGCTCCACCCACTCGCATTTCCTTCCGGAAACTGTCTGCAGGACAAATATCTGAAGATTCTCTGAAAAAGCACTGTCACACGTGCTCTAAAGGCGATGCGATCCCTGCAGCTCACTGTCATCAGGCGGTGACGAAGCAGCGTGGCCGGGATTTGGGGTACCTTTGGGAGGACCAAGGAAGGAAGAGAATGCCAGAGGCTGTCAGCCTGCGGTACAGCTGCAAGCGCACTAAGAGACAGACAGGCAAAGCTGACATCTGTCAGGGAGTAATTAGCTGCCATCAACCCTCAGCCTCCGCTCAGCCCTCTGAAGGGTTAGAGATGTTTCCAGATGTCTCTGTGTTGCTGGAGCACACATGCTAAGAAGCAGTGGTTGATTCCCAAGGTCAGCTTAGCCCTGGAACAACCCCGACCAGTTCCACAGGGGCTGTGGGCCAGCACGCACAGGGTCATGTAACTGATTTATTATGCCTCACTTAATCCCCAAATAACTACGCGGTGGATCGTGTTAAGCCCTTTTACTGCACACTGAAACTGATGCTCAGTGAGGCTAAGAAGCTCTGCCTCACCGTGGGGAAAGCCAGGCAAGCGGAGGTCAGCCAGGTTTGTTTGTCACATTAGAAACACCAGTACCGTCCTGCTGCCGGGCCTTGAGACTGCCTGTGGCATGTCAGGCCAACCCCAGGGTGGAGAAGACCTCTGGGGGGAGGCTGCCGCCCGAGGCACAGGGGGCTGGAGAGGACATTCGTCTTGAGGACTCAGGGCTGACTCCTGGGATTCCCCACTTAGGCCACCCCCACCAGGTAAGGGGGTGGCTGGGACTGAGTTCAGCAACTGACCCTGCCTCCCTTAGCAAGTCACATGACCTTCCTAGCTGGCGCTGCACTTGTCTGCAAAATAGGAGCGTGCCCACTTGCACAGAGGAGTCGGAGGCTCGGTCATGGTCTACGGGGGCTACTCTGTTGGTCGGAGGCACTCCATAAGGTGTAGGAGGGAGGTTGGGTAGTGCAAAAGCTATCCAAAAACCTTCAGGTTTCCATCAACAAATGAATGAATAAAGAAAATGTGGTATATACACACAATGGAGTTTTACTCAGCCATAAAGAAGAGCAAAATTATGTCATTTGCAGGAACATGGACAGAACTGGAGAACATCATGCTAAGTGAGATCAGCCAGACTCAGCAAATCAAAGACCCTGTATTTTCTCTCAAATGTAGAAGCTAGAAGGAAAAAAAGTGAAAGAAGGGGATCTCATGAAAACTAGGAGAGAGATCGGTAGAGTAGTGGAAGGAGGTCAGGGAAGAGAGGAGAGGAGGGAAAGGGGAAGGACGGGGAAGGAAACAGACCAAATAATGTTATGTGCATATATGACTGTATCACTATGAAGCTCACTATCATGTGCAATTAGTAAAAAATTAAAAAATTAAAGATCACCATAAAAAAGACTTCACAATAAAGTACAAATATTAAAGACCTGACAAATATCACAAACATCAAATAATCCAGAAAAAAACTTCACGTTTTTATTAACGAATACACTTTGGTAGACTTTTACCCTATGTTAGGTGCCCTGATTTTATCTTCACATGACAACAATTTTATAAAAGATAATTTAGTCTTTCCTCTGGCATGATTGTTGGAAATGTTTACATTATTGACAGACGGAACACATAGAACAAGCAATTCCATACATAGACATACTCACTATATTTAGTATTACTATTGATTTGTACCCTAAAAATATAGCCAGTGGGACAAATTGATTTTCTTGGGATTGCCACCAAAAAAGAAAATGGTGAGCGATGTGCTTATAATTAATCAGGCTATGATGCTGTGTAGGTTCCTGACAGGAGAGACCTTATGTCAATGAGAACAGACTCCACTAAAAATCTCACCTGTCTGGTAATTGGGAGAATTCCCTGCAGAGTAGCTTTGAGCTCCGCATGCTTCAGAACTATGTCTCCTCCACTATCCATGTATCCCATGAAATGCAGCCATGACACTGGGTGAGTCAGAAAGGTGGCAGTATGAGTAGTCCTGGAAGTCCTGACGCAGAGCTAGCTTGAACCAAACACAGACAGGATGAAAGCACATGGCGATATCTTACTCCGTCCAAACTGAATGTATCCCCAACTCAACATCCCCTGACCCCCCCATCACTATGGTCACCTGACATCACTTGCCACAAGGGAATGCACGTGCACTGGAGGGGACATCAGAGCAGAAAGGGACGCAATCCAAACCAATTGCAATCACAGTAACTCACTCTGCAAAACTTACGAAACGCATGACCACAAGAACACATTGCGGGGCCCCTTCCAGGGCCTGGCGGGGTCCGTGCTGCAGGGGACCTTAGCTTCTCAGTGAACCGCGCTGTACTCTGTCCAGTTCCTCCTGCATGAAGTAGTGGGAACAATAGTATTCTTTGTGTGGGCTGTGTGACAAGTAAGAGCGTTGGTTTGTAAGGGGTTTATATACCCTTATTTTGGCATCTGGCATATATTTAAGATCATTATTATCAAGGAGTTCTTTCCTTGTTGAACATGTCTTGCTTCAGTCTGCATTTGGTTTGGAGAAAGAAGTCACACGGCGCCAAGCCCTGACTTAGGTTGGGCACTTCCGCCATCTGCGCAGGGAAAGAGCCCAGCCACTCACGCCTGGATGTACACCCTGGCCAGGTCTTGTTCCCTGAGGTACCAGTGGCCAAGAGTCCCCTAGGGTGACTCAGGTCACGTTCCCCAGGCATCTTTAAGTTTGATTTGTGTGTGTGTGTGAGTGTGTGTGTGTGTGTGTGTGTGGTACTGGGGATTGAATCCAGGGGCATTCTACCTTCAAGCTACACCCCCAGCCCTTTTTTAATTTTTGTTTTTTTGAAACAGGGTCTCACTGCATTGCTGAAGCTGTTCTCAAATCTGCAATCCTCCTGTCTCAGTCTCCCAAGTACTGGGATTATAGGCATGCACCATCACACACAACCTGTTTTGTCTTTTAGTCATACACTTTAAAATTCTCTATCAGCTGGGCATGGTGGCGCACGCTTGTAATCCCAGCACTTGGGAGACAGAGACTGGAGGATCCGGGTTCGTGGCCAGCCTCAGCAATTTGTGAGGCTCTCTGCAACTTAGTGAGACCCTGTTTCAAAATAAAGAATAAAAAAATAGGGCTGGGGGTGTAGCTTGGAGGTAGAATGCCCCTGGGTTCAATCCCCAGTACCTCAAAAAAAAAAAAACTCTTTCAACTGGGTGTGGTGGCATACACCTATACTCCCAGTAGTTGAGAGGCTGAGTCAGGAAGATTGCAGGTTTGAGGCCAGCCTCAGCTACTTAGCAAGACCCTCAGCAACCTAGTGGGACCTTGTTTCAAAATTAAAAAGTAAATAAAAGGGCTGGGGGTATAGATTGGAGGTAGACTATCCCCAGGTTCCATCCCCCATACCCCCCAAATTTTTTCTTTCACCTTGAGACTTTTCTTCTAGGGGCCTTATCAAACACACTCTTTTTCACTCCAATTAAACTTAGCAAGGGTCGATTGACAGCTTGCTACTTTCCGCCCCTTCCCTCCTCCACCCGATCATAGACATCACTTTCATGCATCATTGCTATTTTATCCTTAGGTTCTGGGAAGCTGAGTGACTCATCCCAGGTGATCCAAACTCAGGTCTCTCTGTCTCACTCCAAATCCCATGCCTCACTCACTCACTTATTCTGAGTAGGACAAGTAATACCCCTTTAACACTTACCTGCCATCTTCAACCCTGCTTGTCCACCTACTGGCCAGGCAAAGACGTTTCTTCAGGTGGTGACTGTGATTTATGGGTCCCAGTCTACCCACCTCCTAGCCCCCTCTAGAACCCACCTGTTCCATTATTTGCTCCCCAAAGGGGCAAACGTCACCATGGAACTCAGTGGGGCAACCACCACTCCTTCCTTTTCTAAGAGGCTTTGCCCCAGAGAGAGTGCTCAGGGAAAGAAGGAGAGAGAGAGTAGAAAACAGGGTCAGGAACTCCAGAGACAATGGAAGGGTGGCCCTAGGTCCTGAATCCCCAGCCTTCCCCCACCTGTGCCTGCCCAGGGATCCGGGTACTTGCACACCTGGGCCAACCCAGCCTGCTGTTTCCTGGGAGGTTTTAGAGAAACCCTCACTCTCCCGAGGACTGCAGTTTGACAGCGGATCCTCAGGGCTGTGCGGTACTAAGCATGCGTTGGGCAAGACACTTCACATCTCTGAGTCCACCTTCCTGAGCTGTCAAGTGTGTCAACGAGGCTTCAGTGAGATACGGGAAGGGCTTGACCTGCAGGAGGCACCTGATGAATTGCAGGATCATCACAACCCTGAGCTGACCCCTGGTCTCTGCCTAGAGAGAGTCCCAAATTCTCATGTCCCAGTTGTAAACCCAGTGTCCTTTGAGAATGCCACCCTCCCCTTGCCCCACCTCTAGATGTTTGAGTAACTTTATTCCTGTTTATTGTAGGATCAGCTTCTCTGCACTCTTCCTGTCTTCACTCCTGCCCCTTTGGGGATTCGCTCCATTCATTCAGCTTCCTTTTTCAAACCTATCTCCATCCTGAAAATATTTCTCTCATCCTGGCCACACTCAAACACCATCCCTCTCCCCTTCGTTTCTTACCATGAAATGTCTCAAAATGATGAGCTACATTTCTTGAAGCTGGTTCTCTCAAAGGCCCTCTATGACCCACTACCAATCCGGCAATGCCTAGGGGCCATCAACTCCTCCTGCCACCTCTGCGGCCTCAGGTGGGCTCCATCCTGGATTGATCTTGGCAGCCCCTTGGCCCTCAACTTTCTCAAGTCATCTGCAACATGTAATGTTGCTGACATTTCTCTCCTTAAAAATCCTTGTCAATGCTGGGTGCAGCATTCCGGAGGGAGGCAGAAGGATGGCTTGAGCCCAGGAGTTGGAGGCCAGCCTGAGCAACAAAGAAAGTCTCTCTCTCTCTCTCTCTCTCTCTCTCTCTCTCTCTCTCAGTATAGCGGACTTTTTGTTGGTTTTTTTTTTTTTTTGCAGTGCTGGGGACTGAACCTTGTGCATGCTAGGCAAGTGCTCTAGCCACTGAGCTACATCTCCAGCCCACAACCCCTGCTCTTAAGAAAATAAATAAATAGGTTGTTTGGTAATAAAATGTATTTTAAAAAGTCTCAATGTATGTCTGGATATTTTAAAAATACACACTGTAGGGAGTAGGGGTAGAAAGACATGAGTTCCAGGATTTATTTTACATTAATTACTTCAGCAAGTGAAAAAGGAATTAAAAAAAAAAAAGACGAAGCCAGGCGTGGTGGTGCACGCTTGTAATCCCAGTACTTTGGGAGGCGGAGACCGGAGGATCCGGGTTCGCGGCCAGCCTCAGCTCTCTCTCTCTCTCTCTCTCTCTCCCTGTCTGTCTCTCTCTCTCTATCTAGTGAGGCCCTCCGCAACTTCGTGAGACCCGATTTCAAAATAAAGTATAAAAAATAGGGCCGGGGGTGTAGCGCGGAGGTAGAACGCCCCTGGGTTCAATCCCCGGTACCGCAAAAAAAAAAAAAAAAAAAGACAAAAAGAGGAAGGAAGGAGAGGGGAAATAGAAGCAAATGTGATATGGCAAAATCTTGACAATTATTAAATTCAAGGAAAGGTTCAGGGTGAGTATCAGTCTCTGTATTTCTATTTATAGAACAATTGGTATTTTTCATGACAATTGAAAATTTTTCTTCTTTCTTGGAGCCCCTCCGCACACATCCCACCTGACTCTGCTCCCTCTCTGAGCCCCGCTTTTTTAAAATCATTTTTCTCCACCTTCCTTCCTTAAAAACAAATGCTTCCTGAGGCCCACCCTTGCCTCTCTTTCATGACCAGTGCCCAGGCCCTGTGAGCATCCGGAGCTGCTTTCTGAGCTCGCTGTAACGGTTAGCTTGCTCTACAGCCATCATCCCAGCCAGTCCCTGAACTTGAGACCCACGTGTATTTTTTTAAATTTATACACATTTTAAATACATATATCTATGACAATATGGAAAACAATAGGAGAAAATTCATGGGCCCACCACCCAGATTTAACCAATGCTGACATTTTGGCACATGTGATTCATATTTATAGAAATAACATGCTATATATATAGTTATGTACCTTGCACAGACCCTACACTTTTCCCTTCCTCCCCCAAGGAGAGTATTTTGATATATGACACAAGTTGTCTATCCATTTACCTAATGATGGACTTGTAGCTGCTTCTTGTATGAACAGTGCTGCAAACTCTGTCCTTTGCAGGTTTCCTTGTGTGCACCTGCATGAAGGTGCATGTCATTCCCCTCTATGTATCTCCTACCCATGGCCCTGCAACGCTTACTGTCCATGTTTATTTTTCTGATTTCCCACACACAGAGAGCATTCATTTCATCTCTAACCTCTATACTGTTTGTGTTAGTCAGCTTTTCATTGCTGTGACCAAAATATCTAACAAAAACAACTTAGAGGAGGAAAAGTTTATTCTGGCTGTTTCAGAGGATTCAGTCCCTGGTCAGCTGCCTCCAAGGCAAAAACATCATGGTGGAAGGGTGTGGCGTAGGAAAGCTGCTCAGCTCATGACAGCGGGGAAGGGGGTAGGAAGGGAGAGAGAGAGAGAGAGGGAAAGGGGCTGGAGAAAAAAGCAAACCTTTCTAGGGCACAGCCCCAGTGACCTACTTCTTCTAACCAGGTCCTACTTCCCAGTAGCCCATTCAGCTATCAAATTATTAATCTGTCAGATGGATGAGTCCACTGATGAGGTGAGCGTCCTTAGGATCCAGGCCTTGTCTACAAGCCCCATCTCTGAACCTAGCTGAGCTGAGGACCATGCTGTGGGGGGACATTCCAGATGCAATCCATAGCTATTGGCACACCACACCTAGCTCACAGTGGATTAACATGAAGAGAGAAAGTAAAAGTTCCCATTACCAGGGTCAGGAGCCAAGGACAGGCAGCAAGGGGGACTATTTTGTGGAAATCTAGGTAGGAAGCTAGTAGTGAGAGATCCAGGAGGCATTTTAGCAGTAACCTATATGCCTTGGACCAAAGAATATACTCTCAGCATGCTTTCACATCTTGGCAGAAAAATGAGCACTGCAGCCTGAATTTGGCATTAGTATTGAAACAGGCACCTGATAAAAATGAGTTACAGATAATTTAGTGTTGTTTTTCAAATGAAGAGAAGCTACATTGTCTTAAGCCAGCTAAGCTAGACAGACAACAGATAAGACTTTGATGGTAATTCGGCTATGCGTATGGACCTTTTGTTCCAGGAAGCCTCGCTGAGCTCTGGGGAGGATCTGGGCTAAGGCGAGACCCCTTCATTCCCCTATAGTCCATTCATTGCACAGCAGCGAAGGCAGTCTTTTTATTTTTGGTTGTTTTGTGGTTCCCCCCACCAAGGGAGAATTGAACCCAGCAGTGATCTACCACTGAGCTAAATCGTCAGCCCTTTTTATTTATTTATTTTTAAATTTTGGGGGGCCAGTATTGGGGATTGAACCCAAGGGCATTCTACCTCCGGGATACACACGCGGCCCTATTTTTTTTCTTTATTTAGAAACAGGGTCTCACTGAGTTGCGGAGGGCCTCACTAAGTAGCTGAGGCTGGCCGCGAACCTGGATCCTCCAGTCTCAGCCTCCCAAGTACTGGGATTACAAGTGTGCACCACCACGCCTGGCTTATTTATTTTTTTGAGAGAGGATCTTGCTAAGTTGCTGAAGCTGGCCTCAAACTTGTGATCCTTCTTCTTCAGCCTCCTAAGTAGCTGGTGTTCACCATGCCTGGCCAGGAATGGTCTTTTTAAAACATGAATCTAATCATGTCACTCTCCTCCTTAAAACCCTCCAGTGTCTTCTACAGTCTGAGAATGAGGCCAGCTTCTTGCTCTGGCTGGCATGCATGTTTGAGATTGGGCCCTTCCCTCCCTCCCTCCTGCCCATGGAGCATCTGCACTGGCCATGCCCCACCCCAAGATGTTCCCAGCTGAATCCCCCCCCCCGTAGGGACACCTCTCCTGGCTACCTAGTGAGAACCTCCCCTTCCCCTCGCAGTGCTGGCACCTCTGCCCTCCTGCGCTGCTACAGCAGCTTCACAGCACTTCCCACCAGCAGGCTTCACACGATGTGTTTGCCTATTGCCTCTCTGTTCCACTGGAACTTAAGCTCCTGAAGGACAGGAGGTGTCTGTGATGTCCTCTAGCTGCATCCTCAGCACCTACAAGTGCAATGGGAGCCCAGGAAATACTTGCCGCAGAAGGACTGAGTGGTCCGGTGGCCTTCAGATTCCCAGCCCTGTCCTCCCCGAGGCCCAACTGTGTTCCGGCAATGCTCCTGCACCCCTGCTTTCAATTCCCCTTCGGCTCCATGTTGTTTGATTTGGATGGCTTTATTTGATTTGGTTTCTGATAGTTGGCAATGCACAGTTCCACCAGGCCTAGGGGTAGGGTAGCTGGGCAGAGGTCTTGGATGGGGACAGAGTGGAGATGGGGATAGGGATGAGGATGGGCACAGGAATGGGATCGGGATGGGGTTGGGGATGGGGACATCCTGTAAAGGAGTGCTGATCCTGGTCAACACTCAATCATATGATCCACAGTGAGAAGTGGCTGAAGATCTCTCAGTCCATCTAATGTCTGTGATGACTGTCAGCCAAGGGATGGAGCCAAGCCTGGGTTTCTCCTTCAGCACCTGCTACACAGAAGGCATCCAATGTCTAAGCAGGTTTGCTTCTCCACCCATAATCTCTAGTTCAATCGCTTATCCAACTCCTAAATCCACTGGGCTGGAAATTACATGTCGACCGTTACCAGGCTCCTGGCAGCTCCCAAGGTCTTCCAGGAGCCATCAATGACCCAGTGCATGGGAGATCCTCTCCTCCCCAGCACAGAAGGTTGCAACTCAGTCTTCAACACCTAAGCGAGAGCAGTTCCTGGAAGTATACTTCCGGGCAAGGAATCTGCCTAGGCTGGCACCTGGGATCTGGTCTGCACCTCGAGGCACACTCGCCTTGGAGGTCTTCCATCTCAAGCCCACCTGAGCATGCATCCAGGCAGCACCTGTCCTCCACTCGCCAGGCTGTGGAGGAGGTTCTGGGCCACTCCCTCCCCCAGGGCATCATGCAGCATGGAGGATCAGCCATCAGGATGTAAGAGCATTTTTTAAGCATTTTTCTCCCACAAATGTATATCCCCTCCTCTTCCCACTGTCCCGCTCAGGGGTGGGAGGGGTGTCAAAAGCATTTTTTTAGGGACTCAACCTGATGCAAGCTTTCTCATTCACTCTTCCTCACCAATGTCCCTACGTGTGTGCATGCGTCCCTGCATGCGTGCATTTGTCCCTGCGTGCATGCATGTGTGTTGCTTCAGCCTGATCACACGTTCTTTTCACTCTTTCATTCACACACCCAGGCTGTGTCTTGTTAAAATGTCGGGACATAAGTCTCGTGTCATCTTTGTCGTCTGGTTCCACCATCGGGCCTCTCTCCAGCAACACTGGCTCCACATGGTGGAGATAACAGGGCTGGGAGAGGTGGACAGCCACTCAGCTAATCCTTTACACACCGTCCAGCTACACGCAGCATCGCTTGAGAAAGGAGCTTCATGGTCCAAGGACATTCCTGTCCCAGGAAGATTCACGAGGTATGACTTGCGCATTGCTCTGCCCTTCTTCACAGCCATGATGAGTAAAGTAGTCGCCATCCTCACTCAACGGGGGCAAATCCCAGACACGTCAATACCACAGTCCTTCACTTCTCAGACACCAGGAGGCCAGGGTCACTTGGATCCCTCGGGGAGATCTGCTTCCTGGAGCAAGGGACACAATTCACCGGTCCTTTCACACCACCACTGTGAAGATACGACAGGAGAAAGGCAATTGATGTCACAGGTAAAAGTGCTGTCCACTGTCCTCTGTCCTCACCGAAGGGAGGAAAGATGGCCAGACAAAATCAGGACCTTCCTAGTGTGTGTGGGTGGGGGGGGGGATGCAGGGGAGGGGTCACCTGCATGGATGTCCTAAGGAGGGACAGGGGAGCTAGGATAGATGAGAGCGAAGGCACAGGTAACATTAAAACATCACCAAGAGATGGGTGGAGCTCCAAGAGGAAAACAAAGTCTAGGCCAGAGGTGTCTAGTACATTCCATACTTTACAGGAAACCCTACTAGATCTTATTAGTGTGTCTAAAGTCAGAGGCTGGAAGTACAAGCTTCTTTTAGATTCCCAGAGTAATAAATATTGGTATTTAGCTATATTCTAAGCTCATATGGATTTTAGACCTAATTCTGAGCATTGAACAGGAAAGGGAAAATGGAAGTTTATAAAACACTTATAGTCCCCCTTCCCCCCAAAAATCCTCTACTATTAAAGGCAGGTTACTTTGTAACTTAAATTCTCATGATGTCACGGCCCACTCGCTTCTGTGATGGAAATATCACACCACTGTGCTGGGGGTTATATTTAGCTCTGAAAGCTGGGTCATCAGAAATAGCAGAGCAAGTTGTGCTATTTTAATTTAAAAAATTAGTATGTTCTTTAGGAAACCATACCCAAAAGTGATATAATTCTATCCTGGAGAAAGGGGAAAGACAGCAAAAAAAAAAAGGTTAGTGAAAAAGACTGAATACTAAATATAACATAGGCGGGTTGAATGAGACAAGGTCCTGCCTCCGAAACCCAGATCGGCATGGCACACTAAACAGATGTCACTTTCTTTTTGTGGCATCTTGGGTTCACTCCCACCCTTCATACTCATCTTCTCAATTCCCACTGTGCACCAGCACTGTCCAGCCAATAAATAATTTCCAGAAGCCTGCATCCCATTCCAGGACTTTCCAGATCCTCCCCCGGCATCTTCGCCTCTCAGTCCCTGCTCGGGGACACCGCGCCAGTGTCATTCTCACAATGACTGTCTTTTGGGAGTGTCTACTATGTGCCACGCACTGTGCTAGACATTTTATGTACACAATTCCATTTTACCTTCACAATGAGTGAAATGGGAGTTGACTCATTTTACACCAATTTGGAAGCTCAGAAAAGCAGAGTGACTTCCTCAAGGGGCCAAGTCAGGTTTTGAACTCAGGTCTGCCCAGCTCCAAGGCGGGTGCATTTAAGGTTTCCATTAGATAACCTCCCTCTGGAAGGTCCTTCCTTGAATGCGTTGCATGTCATGCTGGAGACAACGTGCTAGGACTACCAGGAAACCAGAAAGGCAGGGGTCCAGCCTGGTGTACAGCAAATGGCCAAAGGCTTTAATAGTTCACTCAGCCTTAGAAGCTGACCGTGACCCTAGAAGCAGGGGGTGTAGCTCAGTGGTAGAGTGCTTGCCTAGCATATGTCAGGCCCTGGCTTCCATCCCTAGCACCGCAGACCTGTAAATGGGCATCTCCTCCAGTTCAGCCATGGAGCATACAAAGACGGCTTTTCCCTGCTCAGGGCAGGAAGGCTGAGTTGTTCTGCTTCCCTATAATACAGACTCATCACTCATGACAAGGGCAGCTGGTGTCTGCTGAGTGCTCAGGATGCATCAGGCAACATTCCAAGTGCTCTTCCCAGATGACTCCCCCCCACACACACACACACCACCAGTGAGACAGGAGCCACCTGAGAGACAGGGACTATTGTCAACCCCAATCCATAGACAAGAAGCAAGGTGCTAGATCACGCTTCGTTTTTTTTTTTTTCAATTGCAATGAAAAAGAATGATCCAAAGGGAACAGGACAACACATTTGTGGCCTGCTGGGATTACCTGAGACCACTGGGCACCCTGTGCTTGCTTGGGGTTCCCTAAGCACTGCCCTCTCCACCCTTGTATCTCGTAACTTGGGACAGGAGAGTGTGAGTCTCGTTGAACAGATGGGGGACAAGAGAGGACCACAGCAGGTAAACCTTGGGGACAGGTGGTGCTGGGGGCCTCGGTGAGGACCCATCGTCAGGCCACCAGGGTACCAGCAGCACAATGATACTGGTTCTGCCCAGGGGCTCGGGTGGGGCCTTGTGCACTCAAGGCAGACTCAGGAGTTTTAGAAATTGGGTTTGGAGCCACCAAAAACGCTGAGCCCTTTGAAAGCATTTTCTTTCTTTTTAAATGCTCACCTCCCCCCAAAAATCTAAATTTCTAAATTTGCAAGAATGTGCTGCTCAGACACACATGATAATAGAGAAGTACAGTGACTGTTGAGTCATCTCAACATGTGCTCCACAAAGTCGTGAGGGGGCTCCAAACCCAAGTCGTGAGGAGACTCCAAACCCCTGGTTACAAGTATAGGTGTTAAATGTAGCCTAGAGGCACCCACGCACCAGGACTGAGCCCCAGCCCCACACTCTTCCCCTTCCTCCCATGTTTTCATTACAATGAATTTCCAGATGCATAAAAAATGATAAAGAGAATGTGGGCTCCTGTGGCAGACTGGGAGGTTGTTTTGGTCAGAGAGACACCTGGTGGCTCTTGTGATAAACCACACTGCCCTGCCAAAGGACACCTCTCTTGCCCTATAAGAGAGCAAGGCATTGGCCTTTGAGAGGAGGAGGGGCCTTGGCACAATGGGTGGTGGGCTTTGGGGCCAGAGCCAGGTGGGTTTGGGTCCCCAAGCTGTTTCCCAGATGGCCAGCTCTATGGTCCGAGGCTTGGTTCTGCCAGTGGGAATGGGAAGTGATCCAAATGGCTTTTAAGGCCACCCTGAGATAGAAACCCTCAGCACCCACACACACCTTGCCTGGAGGTACTTTTCCATCTTCTGACCTTCCAGGGATCCGGATCAGCCCTCAGCAGGTCCATCCCGGGGCTCAGGGCAACATCTGTGGGCGCAGATGGCTGCGACTGGGTCAAGAGATTGGACGATGAGAGGCAGGATGCATTGCTTCCTCAGTGTCCCGATGTGGTCCACCCGCAAGGGACAAAGGGCCCCTCTGCACAAAATCACGTTCATGAGCTTCCCTTCTGAGCCAGGGTAGGTTATTATGGTGATAATAACATAATAACCCTTTCCCACCTACTTTCTATACTTCTACGTGTTTAAATTTTTGCTATGAGCAGTTATGTGTGTGTGTGTGTTTTTCTAGTACTGGGACTAGGACCCAGGGCCTCACATATGCTAGGCGTTACATTTCAGAGGGGAAAAAAAAAACGTTAAATTTTCAACAATTCTTGTTTTTATTTTAGCCCTAGGGTGATTTTACATTTCTGTTTATTCATGTTTTTGAATGGAATAAAGGAGACCCTGGGATTTTGCAGCATTACTTAACAGTCCCACTCTGTAGCCTATAATTTCAGCTGTTGTCATTGTCTTCACACAAAGGAGAAGGGCGGACAAGTAGGCATCTCCCCTGGAATGAGCCCAAACAATGGTGCTTCAGCCCCGCCCAAGGTGAGTCTGAGAATGAAGAAGGTAGAGTGGGTTGCTCCCCACCAGCCCCACACACTTTCCAGTGCCAAGTCAGCTTCCCACAGTGACGCCACGGGAAGGGGAACAGAATCAGCAGGGGCAGCTGCGTACTGTATTGCTCTGTATATCTGTGCCAAGAAGGATGCAATTAAGAGAAAGCTGTACACAAATAAAACTTTTCTAACAGGGAGTTTGTCTAATGGAATATTCACTTTTCTTTTCTTTTTGAAGTGCTAGGGATCGAGCCCAGGGCCTCATGCATCCTATTCAAGTACTCTACCACTAAGTTACATTCCCAGGCCCTGACACACATTTTTTAAAGCAAAAAAAAAAAAAAAAAAAGAGGAAGCCGGGCGTGGTGGCACATGCATGCTTGTAATCCCAGTACTTGGGAGGCTGAGACAGGAGGATCACAGGTTTGCGGCCAGCCTCAGCTACTTAGTGAGGCCCTCCGCAATTTAGTGAGACCCTGTTTCAAAATAAAAAGTAAAACAGGGCTGGGGGTGTAGCTCAGAGGTAGAAGGCACCTGGGTTCAATCCCCAGTACTGAAAAAAAAAAAAAGAGGAAAGAAAGGAAAATCCTCTGTAATCCAAGTAATCTTTTTCTAATTAGACTTTATGATTGGATGATTTGGGTTTGCACTAGATTTTCTTAAAATGAAGGTCACTTTTTGGTTCCTTAGTAAACTAGCAGAATAATTTGGGGATTTTTTTTTTTTTTTTGGTGGTACTGGAGATTGAACACAGCAGCATTCTTGCTAAATTGCTAGGGCTGGCCTCGAACCTGCGATCCTCCCATCTCAACCTCCCAAGTACTGGGATTACAGGCATGTGCCACCACACCCAGCTGGGGTTCTACTTTTTTTTGGTACTGGGGATTGAACCCAGAGGCATTCTACCTCCAAGCTACACCCCTAGCCCAATTTTATTTCTTATTTGGAAACAGGGTCTCACTAAATTGCTGAGAGCCTTGCTAAGTTGCCAAAGCTGGCTTTGAACTTGTGATCCTTCTGTCTCAGCCTCCCAAGTACTGGGATTACAAGCGTGCGCCACCACACCCAGCTGGGATCTACTTTTTGACTTGTCAATTTCCAGATACCATTAAAAAGAAACAAGTATAATTATTACTATTGTTTTTCTGTGGTACTGGGTATCCCATCACAGTTCCTCTCTAAGGTCTTCAAGCCTGAAAATTGATCAGGAATGGACAGATGTCATGATTTATCCTGGTGCCTACGGAATCCTACCAGGTGTTTGTTCCAGTTTTAGAAAGCATCTACTAAAGTGGAATCCTTCAATGCCAAAGATGGCATTGACGTTCCCTTTCCATAGGGGGACACACATACAACATGAAATTTCCATCCAGAAAAACCATCCAGCAAGTGTAGCAGGAAGCCAGCGTGCTGGGGGGCATTGCACCAGCACAGGGAAACACCACCCCAGTCATCTGGCTATGAGGTCACATTGAGCCAGCAGAGAGTCGCACAGTGATTCAACAGAGAAAGGCTGTCACCTTTCTCTGTTGGGATGTGGCGAGCCTGAAATTTGGTTAAGGATTATGTCATCAGTATGTCTCTGGATCCTACAGTTTGGCCAAAGTTCTAAAGTAAAGTTTGTGTCTATGATGACTTCACAATTTCCATTTCCCTCTAAGGAAGGTGACCAACCACATGTCTCAGTTTGCCCGGACAGTCCACGTTCTGGCTAGTTGTACTGGTATAATTATAAATAGTGCATTGTTCTAGCCGGCATG
This sequence comes from Glis glis, assembly GCA_004027185.1. NCBI lineage: Eukaryota > Metazoa > Chordata > Mammalia > Rodentia > Gliridae > Glis > Glis glis. The sequence continues at coordinate 18,288 of PVJS01003316.1, forward strand.
GTGGTGCGCAACTGTAATCCCAGTACTTATGAGGCTGAGATAGGAGGAGTGCAGGTTTGAAACCAGCCTCAGCAACTTAGTGAGAACCTGTTTCAAAAGAAAAAATGAAAAGCGCTGGGGATGTAGCTTAGAGGTAGTATGCCCCTCGATTTAATCCCCAGCATCACCAAAACAAAAATCAAAACAAAAAAAAAATCCAAACCAAAACATCCCCCCAAAACAACAAAAACCAACCAAACAAAAACCCCAAGAAAACAGTACATCCTTCTATTCTCAAGTGTCCTGGTGTGGATGACAAATTGCACTGTCACCTCCCTTTAGGTCTAACTCGCTTAGGGCCCTGGGCCACCCCAGGGTGTCCACAGAGCTTCTCCAGCAGAGCCCCTCGACCCAGGTGTTTTTATTCCTCTCCCCACCGCACTCTTTCAGGGCCAAGGCACCCAACCATCCACGCATAACACACACACCCACCATAACCACGCACGTGCTGAGAAAGGCCTTTTGGAGACGATGGCCTTGAAGCAGAGAACTGTGTGTGAAAGGGATGAAGCCTGTGTCGCCAATGCAGGGACTGCAGCAGGGGCCTCTGGGAGCTGTCCCCACACACTCCCAAGGGCTCAGACCAGTGCTGGAGGCAGATCAACAGGGTTTGGGCCACCCTTGTGTCTCCCACTAATAAAAATCCCATCCTTCTCTGCCCCTCGCAAGGCATCGGGCCAAGCCAGCGCCTGGCAGACGGTCTCACTGGAGACGGGCCATAGCAGCCCGGCCGGGCTTCCCACGCACACAAAGCCAGCCACAGGCAGATTTTGGATGAATAAAGTGAAACTTTATTTTCATAATGCATGGAAAGTTGTTGAAGTAGGAACTGTTATCTGATCAAAAATATTCCTTTATACACATAAAAGGTTATTTTCTGTACAATTATATAAATATTTTCATGTTTAGATATGAACACAATGTTTGTGGTCCTAGAAGTTTAAAAAATCAATACAATTAGATTCTTTAGAAAATGATTAGCCTAGCTCCAAAACAAGAAATATTCCCCAAGTAAGAATACAAAGAGGACAGGATGGGGATGGCGAGTAGGAAGGGGCTGGTGGAGAAGGGAAAACTGAAAACAACAAAAACACAACAAAACCCTGAACTTGGATTTTAGAAGATAAAACCCGGCAAAAACTAAATTATATGCAAAAATTGAAACTAACCATCCAAAGTGAAGGTGAGATGACTCCTGACCAGTTGTATTCTAAGTTGATACAACTCACACACCACCTGGCAGATTTACTTTTCCAGGAAAAAGGACCCTTTTCTAGTTGATTCTTATCAAGCAAACAAGGAGGCAGAATTAGAAAATAGCGTTCAGAGCCAGAAGGCATGGCATGTATACTGGCCGCGTGATCCTAGGTAAGCTACCTACCTTCTCTGAGGCTATTTGCTTGCCTGTAAAGTGAACAATAATAGCTATCATACTACTTTGTTGGGGAAATAGAGGTAACCTACAAAAAGCACTAACACCGCTCCTGGAAAATAAGTGACACTCAATAAATAACATTATTTTGCGTGAGACCAGGGTTTTACCTTAATCTGAATTCTGCCAGGCTGTTCCCAGGTGGTTTTGACAATCACCACTGATTTCGGTTTTTAAAATTAGGCCCATCCCTGCTCCTCTGATGTCACATAGTCACAAAGCCACTGACAGAGAAAAGCAGACATTCCCCTGCAGAGCTGTGGCTGTCTCCTCTGCAGGCGCCTGCTTGGCATGCAGAAGGCTCCCAGAGAACTGCGCTCCCTTCTTATCCAGAGACAGACGCCTCAGCCACACAGCGCCAGGGACACCGGTGGCCTGAATGATCTACTGCACCGGGAGGTTCCACATTGCACATGCCTCCCACGGGGCCTCTGTTTCAAGCACCACAGGCTGCAGCAGACACTTAAGGACCCCTAAGGCATGAGCACCGGATCCCACCGGAAGCTGGATCTGGACTTGGGTCAGGCCCTGAGACCTTACCCCTGCTGATCAGCAGCAGCGTGCAGGACTCTGCAGTGAGGCAGGTCTTGGCAAGAAACGACTCTCTTCAGCACAAAGAGGAGTGCGGCAGCTCCTGGGCTGGGGTGTGGGCGGCAGTCCTGCCCTAGGATGATGGGCAGGCATGTCCCCAGTGTCAAGGACACCAAGCACACAGAAGGGGAGAAGAAAAGGAAGAGACTGTGCCAGCAGGAAACAACAGGTGCACTGGAGGTAAACTGTGGTTTTGGACCCACGAGGCACATGGACATCGTTAAAAGAGCCCGTGGAGAGTTTTACTGGCGTTGTCTGGAGAGGCCCAGCAAGGTTTTTGGTCCCGATGAGCTCGTTCCTCATTTCACAAGTAGTCATCACAAATACCACAAGCAGAGGAGTGCGAGGAGTGCTGCTTTCCTCCCCTCTTCTGGAGTCCAAGTGAGGTTCTGACGGCGCAGCAGACCAGGTGCTCCGCCTCCACCTGGAGGTCCAGGCAGGGCAGTCCTGCCCAGGTCAGGCCACGAGCCGCAGGGGCCGCTGACAGAAGCAGCCAGGGGCGGGGAGTCCAAGGCTGTGGGTGGGCTTTGCTCACCCCTGCTGACTACTGGGGCTGTGTACACTCTGATCGGCCACAGCGAGTGGACGCAAGCCCCCCCTTGGGAGGAGCTGGCCCCTGGCGTGGCCTGGGTCTGCCCACCAGGGGCTTTCAAATGTACTGCTCCTCATCCCTGTCATTCAGGAGCAGAGACCACTTGTCCCCACTGTCATCCACAGTGGCACTGTGTCGAGACAGCCTCTCGGACGTCAGGGAGGACAGAGACACCTGGCTGACGTAGCTGACCTGGTCCCACGGTGTGGCCCTGGGGGAGTCCCATCGCCGGTCATCCATGCCGACGTGCACACTGACCTGGGATGCACTCAGGGGCTTCATGCGGCCGTGGGCCTGCGCCTCGTACCTCTCCAGATCAGGCTTCCTATAGCTGGAAAGCAAGAACCCAAGAGCATCGGAGCCGCTCTGGACATAGGCTCTTTATTTCTCTTTGAAGCTTGGTCAAGGCCTCTCATTCAAGCCTTTCCATAACATGCAGTATCAGAACCTCATGGGTTTTAAAGGAAAAGGACACTGAATGCCTATGTTCAAATAAAGTTCACCCGATTTAGAAACCTCCTATGCAAATACCTTGCACAGAGCAGGTAGGCTGCCACTAACTTTTGTTAAGCAAATGCATGAATAAGTAAACATCTGTTTTAACAAGGAAAAGTAACAGCACACAGGGATACCCATGTCCACATGATATTCACATAAACAGCCTATGGGCAGAAGAGCAGGAATAGCCCAGCATGTGGAGACTGGTAAGTGGTAAACTCCTGGCTCAGGGTGCTGACGAGTCACTATCTGAACCCACTCAGACCGCCCTTCAGTGTTGGCCAGGGAGAATGAATGTGGAACACGGTGCATGCCCATTCTCACCCTAGGGAGGCATGCTGGCATGCCCCAAACTGCCGTGAGCATGCAGGAGAAAGGGCCCTGGAGACTCTCTGGCAAGTGCTCCTGACCCAGGACTCACCACTTGAGCTGCAGAGAAGAGAGCACCACAGACACGGAGGAGGCTGCCATGGCGGCGGAGCCCATCCAGGGCTGCAGCACGATGCCGACGGGCATGAAGAAACCTGCCAAGGGGAGGGAAGCGTGCACTCACCCCGCGGCCCCACCCTCAGCCTCTAAGTCATCCTAGAAGCTGGGCAGTGGGGTGCTGGAAGGGGGTCTGGTCTCCTCCTGCCCTTCCCAGACCCTGTGCAGAAGGCATCAGTGTATTTGGGGAGCAGGAACCATGGTGATGGGGAGACACAGGCAGGGGCAGGAGGGAAAGCAGCGGAGGTCCAGGAGCCAGCTGTCCTGGAAACCCCGTCCCACAGGGACAAAGGCTGCCGATGGCCACAGTGGTTGTCTATAGAATTATCTGGCCTCTGGGGCTTCCTAACACCTTTTAAAAGTGAAATGAGCGCCAGGTCCCAGACAGAACCGGGGGGCTCAGGCCAGCCATGGCAGGGCCACCTGTTGGTGGCAGGGCACAGACACGGGGGGATTAAGCTCTGAGTGGGCCCCTAACCACTCGGACACAACAGGGGAACTGGAGTAAGAAAGCAGTGTTTAAGAACTTAGGGTCCCCTCAGCTCACACAGGAGTGGTGCCTTGCACAAAGGTCTAGAACATTCCCTGCCTAAGTTACAAAGCACAAAAAACACTTCCCTCCATAGTCATTTGTATGAGTCACGGTAAAACATGGGTGGAATTCTTTTTTTTTTCTTTTAAATTTTTTTTGGTACTGAGGATTGAACTCAGGGGGATTCAACCTCCGAGCTACACCCCTAGCCCTTCTCATTTTAAAACAGAGTCTTGCTAGGCTTCTGAGAGTCTTGGTAAATTGCTGAAGCTATCTTCGAACCTGCGATCCTCCTGTCTCAGCCTCCCAAGTATTGGGATTACAGGTGTGCGCCACCACACCCATCTAGGAATCATTTTTAAGGCAAGATTCTGAGACGCCAATCACTGAGGCCAGCATGTAGCAGGTGCCTCACGATGGTTATTCTTCAGATTATATGTTTTAACAGATGGTTCAGAAAACAGGGCTGCTGTAAGTAAATGGAGGAGCATCTTTTTTTCTTTTTTTTTTTTTGCGGTTCCGGGGATTGAACCCAGGGGTGTTCTACCTCCGCGCTACACCCCCAGCCCTATTTTTTATCCTTTATTTTGAAACCGGTTTCACGAAGTTGCAGAGGGCCTCACTAAGTAGAGAGAGAGAGAGAGAGAGAGAGAGAGAGAGAGAGCTGAGGCTGGCCGCGAACCCGGATCCTCCGGTCTCCGCCTCCCAAAGTACTGGGATTACAAGCGTGCGCCACCACGCCCAGCTTTGGAGGAGCATCTTGACCAGCTTTTCAGAGAGAAGCAGAGTGAGTGAAGCTTTGGGGTCCTCTTGGCAGCGTCTCATGTACCTTCACAGACATATGAAGCAGGAACAAACACCTTTCTACAGCGTGTCTAGCCTGCCAGCCAGCAAGGTGGACAACCTCTAAGTTGAGCAGGAGTCTGGCAGGGACACCTTTCTAGCTGTGGGAGGGGCCAACGGTCACATGGCAGCTCAGGAGCCTCCCTACCCACCTGCTGCGATAGGTATTCCGACCATGTTATAAATCAGCGCCAGCACCAGGTTGACTCGGATCCTCCGGACAGTCCTCTTGGAGAGGTGAATGCTGGCCACCACATCCAGCAAGTCGTTCTGCAGGGGAGGAGCACACTGAGTAAGGGCCCGTCCCGCCACCCTCGCCACCTCCGCCACCTGGACACAGCGAGCTCACTCTGATGAGGACCACGTCGGCTGCCTCGATGGCGACGTCTGTGCCAGTCCCGATGGCAATACCCACGTCAGCCTGGGCCAAGGCCGGGGAGTCGTTCACCCCGTCTCCCACCATGGCCACTTTCTTCCCTTCATTCTGGAGCTCCTGGACCTTGGCCACCTTGTGGGATGGCAGCACCTCCGCAAAGACCTTGTTGATGCCAACCTACATGAGGAGGAAATTGATAGCCAGTGTCGGCAAGAGGTATCAAACAGTAGCAGGAACCTGCATGTCACCCTGTCCCCTCCCCCCAGCCCTCAGGTCAGTCACGTCAGTCAACCAAGTCCTGCAGGCTCAAGGTCACAGGTCAAGCAGACCCCCAGCTCCCTCAACACCCTGCCCTGGTTCAGGTCCCCGATGATTCGATTGTCCCGGCTTGGCCCAACTCTCCTCCGAACGCTGCCCCAGACGTCTGTCAGAACAGCAACCATTTGGCCATGCTCCTTTCCTGCTTCATTCCTCCCGTGGAGCCCACCCACCTTCCTGCGGAGTGTCTAAGCTCCTGGGGATCCTTCTTCTGCAGTCCCCTTGGGTCTAGCCTCTGCCTCCCGGCCGGCAGCTGGTACCACACTCAAAAGTGCACACCCAAGAGTGCACCATTCAGCAACCATGGTGTCTATAAACCACCACACCACCCCACACCCCCGTGGGATGAGCAGGCTGCCGCTCCTTCCCCACCCCCTGCTTTTTCATTGGACTGAAGCATCCCCTCCCCTGGGAAGCCATGGCCAGCCCCTGCCAGGATGGTGGTAGCTCCCAAAGGGTCCCCTGCATACTTCTGCCAGAGCACTGAGCACTCAGAGCTACACTGGGTCACTGGCCCAGCCTCCCTGCAGGACCATGAGCCCCGGAAGGAGGGTCACTCTTCTTCCTCTCTGAAGCCCCAGGGCCTGGCACTGTACCTGTCCATCACCTTCATGGTGTTCGCCAAGCATGTGCTGAATGGATGGACACATTTTTAATCAGGAAGAGGAGGGCACTTGGCAAGTCCATCATTTGCAAGGAAAGCCACGCACGACAGAGGTAGTGCCGCTTCCCTCATAAAAAGCAGTTAACGCTCACCAGCATACAGCTCTGCACACATCTGGGAGGGCGAGGGTGGCATGAGAGGACAATTTTCAGGAATTCATACCAGAGCCCTTGCTGTGCGGGGGTCAGGCAGCCATCCAGCAGTGCCGCCTCATGGCCCAAATTCAGAACTAAGGGCTGCGGGAGAACAGCCCAGGATCAAGTCGCTCATCGGGGCACACAAGTGAGCTGGGCCAACAAAACACTCCCCTAACATAAAGGTGACAACATTTTTATTTTAGCCCTCATGCCACAATCTTTTTGAGAGATGGTCAGAGGACACTGGAATTGCTTTTTCCAGGGATGCATTTAGGGAGAAAGAGCAAAAGCAAAATTGAGCACGGATGCATGGGTGCTTATTTTTTCTGTTTCTGTGAACTTATACAGTTTTGTAATTTTATTTATTTATTTATTTATTTATTTATTTATTTATTTATTTATTCATTTGTTATCTATTTATCTACCTTAGTGCTTGGGATTGTGCCCAGGGGTATTCTACTCTGAGTTATACTCCCAGCCCTATTTTTTATTTTTTATTTGGAAACAGGGTCTTGCTAAATTGCTGAGAGCCTTGCTAATTAGTTGCTGAGGCTGGCTTCGATCCTCCTGTCTTAGTCTCCCAAGTACTGAGATTACAGGTGTGCGCCACCACACCTGGCTCTGTTTGTAATTTTAAAGGAGAAAGATATCTCTGGTCTCTGGCTGTACCTGGGTAGCAATGGCTCTGGCTGTCTTCCGGTTGTCCCCTGTGATCAGAACCACGTCCACACCCATGCTTTTCAGCGTGTGCACAGCTAGGGCGGCCTCTGATTTGACAGCATCTGCGATGGCGATCATCCCACAGAGCACACCTGGAGCAGACCACCATGATCAGTGACAGCAGGGGACAACACCGTCCTCACGTAATCAAGATTCTGGGACTGGTGATGGTTTTCATCATATAATGTTACACGCAAAAACAAAACGTCAAAGCATATAGCATAATATGACTTAGGTTCTGTTTTTTAAAAATTATATACATTTACAGATGCATACAGAATGGTGGTTCCCTAAGGGATAGGACTATGAGTGATTCCGTTTTCTTTTTTACAGCTCTCTGGATTTTCCAAATTTTCTGCAAGGTACACGCGTCATTCCTTTGCAAAGTGTCTGTCCTATATTAAGAACTCAACGCACATTTGCTATTAAAATGAGAAATATCACACATGTCACTACGGTTACTTAGCGCAATGGATATAAAAACTAGAAAATCACTCCTTCCTTCCTGTTTTTTTCCTACAAAAAATTTCCAAAAAAAATTTTGGAGTGAATCTTTAGACGCGAAAGCAGGGGGTCATGGGCTGAGGTGTGAATGGGAACAGAGTGAGGGGTGTACAGCAGGGGGCGCTCCTAGACTTGTGCCCATCTGGCTTGAGGAGCTGAGGGGACTGAGGGCCTGTGAGGATGTAGGAGCAGCAAAGAAAAGAGAATGAGAGAGGAAGACACATCGGGCTGGAATATTCAGAAGCAGTGTCAACAAGTGGTTCTTGTTTGCATGTAGTCTTACTTCTGTTAGAAACTAACATGAACAGAGTGAGGATCTGACCTCTCCGAGGCTGACAGCCCATGGTATAATCTGAGAGCTGTGGCACACAGACAGGAGAAGCCCTGAGCGCCAACAGGCGTGAGTCAGAGCGCGAGGCCGTGGGGCCTCGGTATTGCACGTGTCCCGCGGTGAGACCTTCGAGTGAGTGATTCCTGTTACGTCTGCAGTGATGAGGGAAAGAAATGACTTTGAACTCCAACTCAGAAGGAAGCAAAGATGATAGTGAATAGTTTGGAATCGTAAGGAGGCTGACACAAGAGCAGGCTCTGGGCCGGGATGGCGATGGTGGGGAAGAGCCTCAGGGCTGGGGAGGAAGTGACGAGACAGCAAGACAACTCTGGGAAACAGACTGAAGTTAACAGAAGGAAGACTTATTTAAAAAAGAGAAAGAAAAAGAAAGAAGAAAAGAAAGGGAGGGAGGGCAAGGGACAGAGAAGGAAAAGAGAAAAAGAAAGCCTCTTTCTGCCTGAACAGCATTCTTGAGAGCTCAGAAGGAAGGTTCAGCAGGGAGGTACCGTCAATAGCCACCAGGATGGCCGTCTGCCCTTTCATCTCATGATCTGTCATAGCGTCACTGATGTCGCTGGAAATGGTTAGGCCATTGCGCCTCATCCACTCGCGGTTTCCAATCAGCACAGAGAAGGTCTGGGGAGCTGCATCTACGCAAAAGAGACCGGTTATTCCTAAATAGTCCAACTTCACGATGAACTAAAAACAGGGAATTCTTTTAGCAGCAGAAGAGTTTAACTGTTCTGAAAAACTATAACCTCCGGTAACACCATCCTTAGAGGACCAGGGAAAAAGTACAATCAACATGTAGAACACGTGAGTTGAATTAACATGGAGCAAGAATAGTACATGCTATGTGTGTGAAAATGCTATAAACATACTAAATCTCATGTATCTGCTGACTCTTTTTCTACAGGGATCAGAGGCAGCCAGGTATTTGCCCAGACCATAGTATGTGTTGACTAGACTCATTAGTGCTTGGTTTAGATGACCCAAGGGGAATCAACAAATAATCAGGTAAGTATTTCTACAATATGTTTTAGAATTACACCTCCAGCAAGGCCAATCAGGCCTGTCACCTGTCACCTACTAAGATTGTATGCACTAGGTAAGGTGTCACCACACTGCCTGGTCCCTTGATGCCCTAATTAAAATGGGGGTTTTAAATTGCTGGAAGGTGGCAGATGGCCTCTAACAACATCATCCAAATCAAGATTTTACTATCAACACACTTGAGAAAAAGCACTCGACATGGCTTTTTGGAGTGTGGGATGTTTTCCACTTGCTCAAGGTAACAACTGGTCAGCTGCCCTTAGACTAAGAAAGGCCACTCCAAGTAGTGTCCCTTCTTGGTTGGCTTGGAAAGACCATTTCCATCTGCTTCCCTGATTTATATCAGCTCTGTAAATACTACACATCCCCTTGTAATTCACCCATAGCAGAAGGAAGTGGGAAAAACAAAAGCAGGTCTCATCTGTCCACCTTGTAACTTATAAGAAGCAAGATCGATTTGGGCTAAGAAAGAGGAGACTCAAGATTATAGATCAGTGAAGCGCTCCCCTGTGAATCTAAGTCGTTACTACTTTGGCCTGCCAGAGCATCAAAATGTAGGTGCATCAAAGCATGCAGAAGGGATAGCAGGCTTCCCTGGGGCAGATGTGGGTGACTAGCCATGAGCTGCCTCTCTCCCCAACAGAGGAAATCCCGGCAGGCAGGCCAGGCACGAGGCTCTCTGTGATTTGGCTTGCTTCCATTTGATCCAGCAGGGCCAGCTACAGACAGACCCAGCGGCAGAGACAGAGGCCAGGGACACCTCTTCCTGCAGGAGGGCCACCAACCTCCCTCAGGTGCCTGGGCCACTCACTCAGCGGGCGCTCGCCCTGGGCCAGGATGCCTTCCACATTGCTGACTTTGCAGCCGATTCCGCAGCCTGGCACTGCCTGGAAGTCCGTGCAGTATCCCAAGGTCTCTGTTCCAAGCTCCTGTGAAGGCAGGAGAGAGGGAGAGGAACCAGAACACAGAGAGGTGCAGGAGAGAGGCCAGGGTGAGGGTGGGGAGAGGAAGGAGGGAAGGAGAGTGGGGTAGAAGGCAAAGGTTAGGATATGGACATAAACTCAGCACTTACTTTTCTCTCCTCCGTTAGACATTAGTTATTCAATTGAACAAGATTAAACTGCCTAACCCCCTCCCTAGGCAGATGCGGTAGACAGGCTGCAGACAAGAAAGAGGTAAATCAGATGCCTCAAATGAAAGAAAAGCATTTCTATGTTGCAAATAAGTTCACAAGAATGATGGAGTAAGTAAGTGGTCGGTGACAACGCTGTTCTGAGGCTATCAAGGAAACTTCCCGTGTGCCAGGCCCTGCAAAGGAGGCTGTGAGGTGGCCGGGGAAGGGTGAGCCCAATAGTGAGCGAAGGAGGCCGAGGGCACGGCCTTCCTCCTGAGGACCGTCGGCAGGGCAGCTGTGAACAGCGGAGCCGAGCCCACACGCAGAACACAGCGTGGAATGAGGCTTCTGGAAGCCCCCTGTCTAGGAAGCGCTGTCAGCTTTTCCTCAAGGCGTCCATACCACCCACCCCTCTGTGTTTATGGTAACAGAATTTTCTCAGGCCACTTAAACTGTCAGCACAGTATTCTGGCGCATTCTACTGCCTCTGTATGCAACTGAAAACAGAGAACATGAAACAAGACCTTTCCTGAAGAGAGAAGGAAGTAGCGTGACGCTTCTCTAGAGCTGTGCTGAGAATCCTCGCCCATCTGGAGCTCCTCTGTGGCCTCCTCTGCTCTCCCACCCCAATACCTCCATTTCATGTTTGTGTCCCATTGCACTGAGCCTCACACACAACCTGCTTCCCCCTGCCCCAGACGATAGGCTCCCAGAGGGCAGAGGTCACACCTTGCTCCTTTTGGACTGAGCCCAGTACCAAGAGGATGCTCAGCAAACGCGTGTGACAGTGAACAGCGCTGCAGTGACCCAGAGCTGTGACTGGCCGCCTGTGAGCCCACGGGCCTCAGGAGAAGGCCTCCCCAGGCAGCTGGGAGAGGCGCATGGTGAGGAGGGGGATGAGGCCGGGGAAGGGTGGCCCACGTACCTCTTTACAGTATTTGGTGACTGCCACACCCAAGGGGTGCTCGCTGCTGGCCTCTGCAGTGCCCACCACAGCCAGAACCTTCCTGAGGGGCAGCGTAGCCACGTCCACCAGCAGCAGGACCCGCATGACTCTGGGGACCCCGTAGGTAATGGTGCCAGTTTTGTCAAACATCACAGTCTTTATCTGCCAGAAACAACCACATCTCAGTGCTACAACACAGATGGGAGGAGTTTTCCCAGTCCACACAGTCTTGGGGCGGAGGTTGGTCCAACCAACCTTGGGCAGGTAACAACACTCCTTGACTTCCTAACCTGATCCTCCATAGGCAACCCCGGGCTCAACAACTGCTAGTGCAAAGAAAGCGAAGCCATCGGCCCAGTTATAACATCCACGCTGCAGCTCACCCCTGGCCTGGTAGAGCCGGACACTCCCTCGGCTGTGCAGGATATGTATGGTCTCTGGGACCCTTTCTCATGTCAGCTCAGGAACTAGACCCGGGGGTCCCCTATCCCCTGTCCACTGCAGTCTCCTGAGCCCAGTCACTGTTTTCTCATACCTGCCTAAATGCAAGAGCCTGCCTATAATAAAGTCCTTATGTTCCAAGATCCAGAGAGGAAGGGACAGCCCTATGGCTTCAACAAGTAACCACAGAGTCATCTGTAAACACATCCCACGTGGCTGATGGCAGCTTTGCCCCAGTTCCCACGCATCTAGGCTCAGACAGTCTGCAGCAGCTGCTCTGGGGCACCTGCCCTTCCAGGATACAGCCCGAGCCCCACCTCCCAGAGTCCAGTCTCTGGACTGACGCCTCCACAACCCTGTCTAAGCAGGATGCTCTCTTCAGACTGTGCCCCACAGCCGAGTCCTCCCTGGCTCGCAAGATGCCCCTCTGGGATTCTGAGGCTGAGTGGTGGCCTCTTCCTTCAATGTTATCAAGTGATCTCCTCCAAGATCCCTGCCTCCTGCAGTCCATCCTTCACTCTGCAGCCAGAAGGACCTTCCCAACCTGGAAACCAGCGGTCCAGAGGTGCATCCTGCCCCCCCCTGGCTCCCACTGATCTCAGCGTGGAGCTCGGCCACTGTAATCTGGCCCCCTCGACAGCCTCATCCACCCACACATTCATATTCTCTCTTTCTCTGATTTTATTCTAGCTGCTCATTTATTTATTCAGCAAATATCCTATGAATGCTTTCAATGTACCAGGTCCTGGGCTAGATACCGGGAATACAAAGGTGAAAGTTCAGTCGCTGGTCCCACGGAGCTTATGCTATGGCAGCGCGGCTTCCCTGGTCCTGCCCACCTGCTGTTCCCACTGCCAGATCATCCTCCCGCCCTCCGTCATCTGCTAACTCTCGCTCAACAATCAGGTCTCAAATTCACCTTCACCGACCACGGTACCACTTGCTCACCCTTGAGTGAGACCCCTGTCACCGTGTCCCCAGAACGTCTCACTCTCGTAACACTCGGCATGTGTTATCTACTTATTTGGTATCTGTCCTTCCCACTACACTGTATGCTCCTGGGAAGCTGGGAACCAGAACCATGCCCAGAACCCAGCACACAGCCTGTATGCAGTAAGTGCTCAATAAACACTGAATAAATAAATGGAGACGTGGAAGGTCAGGGGCTGGCATGTTGGGCAAAAGGAAGATTCTTCGTAAACACTGCTGCTTGCTGTCCGCCCCTGAGGTCACAGGACCCTGCCACTCCTCCCACCGTGAGCTGGTGCCCTTCTCCTGGAGCCTCACTAGCTGGGGGTGATCCTGGCTCTGCCACTTGAGAGCGGCAGGCCTCTAGACAAGTTACCTTCTGCTATAGGCTCCTCAACAGTAAAATGGGGATAATAGGCACCTACCACACAGAGCTGTTAGTGAGATGAACTCCACGAGTGCTCACAAGGCATTTTTTTTTTTTTTGTGGTACTGGGGATTGAACCCAGGGGCATTCTACCTCCGAGCTACACCCCCAGCCCTATTGTTTTTTTTATTCTTTATTTTGAAACAGTGTCTCACTAAGTTGTGGAGGGTCTCACTAAGTAGCTGAGGCTGGCGGCGAACCCGGATCCTCCAGTCTCAGCCTCCCAAGTACTGGGATTACAAGCGTGCGCCACCACGCCCCGCACTCACAAGGCATTTAATTGTCTGTCAACTGCTGCTGCTTCTGCTATGGCTATTCCCAGTCTTGGCTTCCTATTCTGCTTATTATCGCAGCCTTCAGGTTGCTCTCAGGCTTTTCTCTCAATATGAAATCTTTTTATTTTTGTGAGGCCAGCCAAGCCCCCAGTGGAGAGCAGGGAGAGCCTGGCAAGGACCTACCTTGTGCGCCATCTCCAGAGGCTTGCCCCCCTTGATGAGGATGCCGTGCTGGGCGGCCACCCCGGTGCCCACCATGACCGCGGTGGGCGTGGCCAGCCCCAGGGAGCAGGGGCACGCGATGCAGAGCACGGTGATGGAGGTCTGGAAGGCGAACCGGATGATCACCTCGGTCTGTGAGATGTGCTTGCTGGGGTTCTGAAAGAGGAAAGAGACCCGCGGAGAGGTCAGCGAGGAGGAATCTCGGGGATTCTCACCACATAAGAACGGCTCAGTGGGGCGCTGGGTTTAGGAAGCAGGGTTAGCTATCAGTGCTCACTTCCGGTGGTGCAGCATCCCAGCTCCCGGCTCGACCCCACACGCTTCCTTCCCTCCAAGGGGTGGTACAGAAGCAGAGTCGTGTCAGAATCCCTGATGGGGCCAGACTGTGGGCTCAGGAGGCAGACCTCTTGTTCACATCCTGGCTCTGACACTAACTTTGCCTCTCTGGTGCCTCGGTTTCCCCACATACAAAATGGAGATGATAATGCTCAGCCCACAGGTTATTTCAAGGATTGAAAAGGGCAATATACATATAAACGCAAATGTATACATATACATAGTACAACACTGGCCTAAGAAAGTATAACTGTTACATTATCATTATTATTATGAAGATTTTTAAATGATGGGTCTCCAAATAATTTATCCTAAGATGATAATCACACAAATGGGAAAAGATACAGGGATATTTATCACTGTGTTTTGTTTTTGTAATGGCAAAAAAGCAAAACAACCAAAAGGGGATTAGTTAATTGCTGGCATTATGGAATATTAGTCAATTATTGGAATGATGATGTATGTCTACATTTATTGATATGGAAAGATATTAGTAACAGCAGAATTTAAAAAAGCAAGTATACAAAGATAAATGCTGTAATTTTATTTGTGCAATGTTCTCTATCTATATCTGCCTTTCAATAATACTGGAAAGATGTTTACCAAAGGGCAAAAAAGTCACTTGTAGGAACAGGATTTGGGGCCACATGGAAATTTCTAGCTCCAAATGGGATTGGGATTTCTTGTCCATATTTTTCACTAGTGTTTCCTTTGTAAATCCCAAACAAACAAAATATGGGTCTACTTTGTAGTTGTCATGGTACATATTGGCATTATTATTTATACTCTGAGATCTTGAATTTTCTTCATTTATTTTTAGAAATGGCTGATGGCTATGGAGTACAACTAAGAGATACAACATTTATTTCATTATAGTAAAAAGCCCATTTTCTAAATCAAAGATATAGATCACAATCTCTACCTTCCATCTACATTTTATTCTTTGATTTTGAAAGGTGGGATTCTGTACATTATCAGCGTCATTTAATTTTCATAGCAACAGGTGTATTTAGGTACAAGGACACACTATTTAAGATATGATGTAATTTTTAGAGATAAAGATGATGTGACTTTTTAGAAAATCCAGTTAATTCTTATCAAAATAACACCTGGCATTCTGGTGACATTGGGTGGACTCCTGGAAGTTCACATGAACCCTTCCCTACAAATGATGTTTGTGCAGCAGAGCAAAGAGAGTATCTTAAAGGAACATGCAGTACCTCATTTGCCAGCATCCTCCCTGATTTTGCAGATAAAAACAAAAGAAGCCAAAGTAAGATGGAAAAGCATGGAACAGCAGAAAGCCACACATTCCAACTTGTTTAGGACTGAGTCCTCCCCCGGCCACATGCCAATGAGCTGTTTTCCAAAAAAAGCAGAAATTTTAGGCAGTTGGGTACCTGAATAGCCACTGGCAAATTCTAGGAATACATTCACAGGTTTCTTTTCTTTTTTTCTTTCTTTCTTTTGTGGTACTGGGGATTGAACCCAGGGGCATTCTATCTCCCAGCTACACTCCCAGCCCCTTTTTTATTTTTTGTTTTGAAACAGGATCTCACTACGTTGCTGAGGCTGTCCTCAAACCTGCGATCCTTCTGTCTCAGCCTCCCAAGTACTGGTGTGCACCACCACACCCAGCTCACAGGTTACTCTTAAAAGCACCAAGGTCTCCTTAGATGTCAGCAAGTGTTTTCCTTGGGCATTTTTCAACTTAAGATAGGAAATTAGAGGGAGAAAATGATGTCTTAGTAAATGACATGCACCTAAGAATATCTGATACACTTTCAATTATGGGTGGAATTTTTAAAAAAGAAAAAAAATCCATTCCATATTGCAAGTTTCTTATTCTAAGGTAAAATAAGCATTAGATTGAGTTAGGTATGAGACAAGGTAAAACACTGTTCCACTCATTAGGCAGTGACCCAATATTGCTCTATGTGGGTCATGAGCTTTTTACGTGTATCAAGGTTTCTCAGTCCCAGCTCTCTTGACATCTTTGTTGCAGGGGCCTGTCCTGAGTCCTTAGAACCATCCCGCCCTATACGTACTAGATGCAACTCCCATCCACCTCATTCATGAAAACCAAAAAGGTGTTCAGATATTGCCAAATGTCCCTCAGAATCACTGAGATAGGGTTTTTAATTTTCAAGTAAGTTTTTCAAGGGATGGACTGTATTTTCCAGTGGGTTTTTTTTGAAGTCTGATAAAAAATTATTTCTTAAAGCAGTGTTCTTCATTCTTTATTCACTTTCTAAAACTAAAATATACATATATTCCATTGCCTTACATACAATGTTAAGTAAATATTTATTATTAAAAAGCTCTGCTTATGTTGGTATATAGCCTTTTAAAAACACTGGAAAGTATTATTGCTTGGGAAGGTGGGAATCTGAAGATGGTCTCAGTGGATAGAAATGGCAAAAATATGTTTTTCTTAAAATCTATTAAATAATATTATAAGGACGTCAAATCTGTGAAGTGACATATCTTCTATGATGTATGCCTCATACCCTCAGAATTGGATGATACCGCATATTGGAAATGCTTTAAACATTACAACTGAGAGCCAACTGGTGATATCTGTGAAAATCGCCTGAGCGGAAAGCAAAGGATGCCCTCGCTTCTGTAATAAAAACCTGCAGAAGCAGAGTGACTCATCTGCCCCACCCTGACTTAGATTCCTCTGTCAGTAAGTGAAGGAAGCAAATAAAATGTAATGGATAAGTACAGCCCAGTGAATCTAAGACATGAAAGGATAGGAATATGGCAGGAGATTATTTAAAACACAAAAATCATACTGCCCAAGGCATTCAACTTACAGGAAAGTATTTCTGAACAACACCAAAATCGATAAAACCGATTACAATCCATACCACCAACGTCAAAGTTGAAATGATGATGATAAAGGGGACAAAATATCCACTAAACCGGTCAGCCAGTTGCTGAATGGGTGCCTATGGAAATAAAACATCAAGACCATGGGAAATTACAACCTATGAAGACATAAGACGCCACAATCACGGTAAGGATTGGGATCCTAGCTCCCTAATCACCTACCTTTGCTAATCGATCACCACTCCATAATTAACTGCCGCTTCTATAGACCTCTGGAGATAATTTCTAAAATGAGGGAGCTGAAGTTATGCCACATTTTAAAAATCTTCATTACCTTTGACATCTGAGCCTCTTCCACCAGTTTCACAATCTGGGCTAAAGTGGTGTCATTGCCCACGTGGGTGGCTCTAACGAGCACGGAGCCGTGTGCGTTTATAGACCCAGCGATCACCACGCTCCCGGGTTTTTTAGTGACGGGCATGGCTTCTCCTAGAGGTGGAGAAGAGACGACTGTCACTGTCTCAGCCCCATGCCACACCACGTGGCCTGGCAACTGCTGTGATACCCGCCGGAGGGAACCTGAAACCCGTCACCTAACCTGTGATGAGGGACTCGTCAGCCATGGTGTTGCCTTCTAGGACTTTCCCATCCACTGGGAACTTTCCTCCGGGGACAACCTTGATGATATCACCCCGCTGCACCAGCTCCATGGGCACCTGCTCCTCTCTGCAACAGATGCCACTCAGGTCACACGCAGCCACTCACAGCAGCGCCCCCTCTTGGTCTGTCACCAGATCACATTCAAGACCAGTCGTGGGAAGGTCACTTTATACAGCCCGCCCTCTGCATCAGCATGTTCAGTACCCACAGATTCAACGAACTTTGCATAAAAAATATTCAGGAGGGGAGCAGAAAATAAAATTTCATGAGCATGTACAGCCTTCTTTCTTGTCATTATTCCCTAAACAATACAGTATAACAACTATTTATACAGTATTGATGTTGTATTGGGTATTGTAAGTAATCTAGAGATGAGGTCTAAAGGACACAGGCGAGACGCAAATACTGCTCCGCGTCATATAAGCGGCTTGGCCATCAGCAGGTCTGGGTATCTGCAGGGTCCTGGGACCAGTCCCCATGGACACCAAGAGACAACTAAACTTGCTCTACACTGAACAACAGATGGGGTTGAGCTCGAGGGGGGCGTGGGGCAGACCCCGAGTCTCACTGCCATGTTGCAAAGCTGGGCCTCTCTCCTAAGACAACAGGGAGTCCCGGAAGGACTGTGTGGTAGAGTAACACCATCAGACCTGTGCCTTCAGAAAGATCACTGCGTTGAAGGCGACAGGCTGGAGGCAGGCAGCCAGTGAGGGGACTGCCGCAGAGCTCTGGGGGGACCACGGTGGCCTGGGCAGGTGGTGGCAGTATGAGGGCAGTGATGACAGCCCTGGAGATGGAGGAGTGAGGAGCAAGAGACCTGATGTACGCTTGGAGGAAGGAAGGGGTCTGCAGGGGAGGCCTGGGCTCTGCCCTGGGAGTGTGTGGGCACCGGGGAGGAGGAAGCTCTGGAGGGGAGCAGAGGGGTGAGGGAAGGACAGACAGGCTGGGCTGGAGTCCTAGTGAGCCGCCCAAGAGAGAGCTCCACCCAGCAGGTAGGTCCTGGGTCTGCAGGTAGGTTTGAGGATGAGTTCCATATGGACGGGGAGGTGACATTTCCCAGTGAGTCTGTAACACAGTTAAGAGGGTGAGGGGGACGAAGAAGGGCCACAAAGGAGACTGAGCAGCAGCAGCACCAAGGAAGACACTAACTAGAATGTGCCAGACAGTCATGCATGTAAATGCCCCATCACCCAAGACTTGGGGTAGAGAAAGGACAGGTGTCCCTGGCAGAGGGATGGAGGGAAGGAGAGGCCAGAGCCTCCCTGAAAGGAGTCAGCTGATGCAGGAGACTCTGGTGGCTTTCAGGAGGCACCAAGAACCTGACCATGCAGGCTGAGGCCCAGAGACAGGAAGGCCCTGAGGAGGCAGAGGGGACTGGGGACCTGGCACCCAGCATACCTCATGCTACAGCAGTCAGCTCCTCAGGAGGGACCGGAACTGTCTCAATACAGGTGGCAGAGGGAGCAGCTGAGGGGTGCTCGTTCCTGCCCACCCTAGACCACGCTACAGCAGTGTCAGTAGACACGAGCGCAGCACGCGGCCCATCTTAGACAAAGCCAGAATGAACTCTGGTCTTCTGGCTCCCAACTTAAAAAATCATTCCACTCCACTGTGGTGGTAGTAATCAGGCACACAGTATATCCACAGCCAAAAAGTGAATCACCATCTTCAGAAAGGAACATTCCCTTGGCATCTCAGCTGGCTTGTGGCTCCAGGCAAAGATGCCCCTACTCCCAGATCACAGGAACAGCCCCAAGCAACTACAGTGGGTGCCCTTGGAAGCACTTCAAGCCCAAAGCAGAGAGGAGCAGGCTGGGAGGGGGCAAGGCGAGTCGGAAGAAAGGCAGTTACAGTGGCTTTGCTCCCGGGACATTTTCACTTCTCAAAACTTTCATGTTGTTACTTTATAAGAGAAAAGAAAGAAGCCAAGGTACGTGGACAGCAGAGCCACCATAGTGGCCAAGTGCGTGTGGGAGCCCAGAAGTGCCAAATGCTCACCACATGGGATGCCCCTGACTGGGAGACAGGGTGG
Organism: Glis glis; assembly: GCA_004027185.1. Lineage (NCBI taxonomy): Eukaryota > Metazoa > Chordata > Mammalia > Rodentia > Gliridae > Glis > Glis glis. Next base: position 37,661 of record PVJS01003316.1, read on the forward strand.
CATGGTGGCCCACAGGGCGGCTCTGCGCTCAAGGGGCTCGATCTCAGCTCTGCCACGTGCCTGCCGTGGATTCTGGGCAAGCTATTTCACCTCGTAGCTTTAGCTCCTTCCTGGTGAAAGGGGGGGGGTAATGACTATACCCACCTCATGGGAGGGCCATGGGGAACATATTAGATAATTTGTGTTAAGAAGGTAATTAGTGCTGAGTAGTACACCTGGTACGCAGCAAGGAACCAAACTCAGCTACTACTACTATAATTATGACTATTTAAAAGGCAGCCTCCAGGGCTGAGGTGTGGCTCAGTGGTAGAGCGTGTGCTTAGCATGTGCTTAGCGTGTGCTAGGTCTTGGGTTCAATCTCCAGCAGCCACCATCCCCCAAATGAAGGCCATCATCCAGAACGAAACCAGCGCTGCTGGGCTACAGTCAGGGGCCTCCCTGACTTCTTACTCATCAATCCCTCCATCCCAAAGGCTCACCCATGGCCTGCTCTGCACCAGCCCGGTAGAGCCCGCCGAGAGGCGAGGGTGCTGTCTCAGCCCTCACTGGCGACAGTGGAGAGTGGGTAAGTGCTCGGTGGGCGAGGGCCACGGAGGCTTATCTGCTTTAATAGCTTTAATAAGGGACAGCCTGGGTGCTAAGAATCAGCAAAGATGGAGACACTGCAGACCACGGAGAAAGTTGGTAGGGGAGGCTCCTGAGATGCTCCTCTGCCATGGGGTGCACGGAGAAGCCTGGCTGTGCAAGGCGAAGGGCAGAGAAATGATGGCGCCCCCCTCAGACACCTGGTATTTTTAGCAGTCAGAAGTGAGATCACTAAAGGGAAGTGTGAGGGCCACAGACTTCAGGACTGTGAAGAATGACTGAAACAACCATCGCCCAGAAAACATAAAAAGGAAAATCAAGGAAATATGGAAACATTAATTTGTAAAATTTCCCATGTTATTAAATATGCTTTAAGAGTCTGTGTACAGAAGGGATTCTGGAACCAACAGCCTAGGTTATATTCTAATTTTACTAATTAATTCTGGTGTGACCTTGGGCTAGCTTTTATCCTCTCTGAATCTCAATTTCCTCACCTTTAAAATAAAATAAATAAATAAAACAATAAGTAAAATAACATAAATAAAAACAAATATAGAGTTTGTTTTCTCGAGGGGCGGGTTTGGATTAAATATAAAGAGGTCAAAATAGTGTCTGGCAAACAGTAAATGTTGTATAAGTTTCCAGCAATAATGATGATAATTATTTTCAATATCAGTCAACCTTATGAGGAAGATAAACACTACTCCCATTTTATTCTTTACTGAGACGAAGCCCTCACCTCTCTCTGCCTTCCTGAATCCTCCAGATCTTTCAAGAAAGGCCCAGTTCAATTCTCTGTGAAGTCTTCCTTGACTACCGTTAATCTTCCTCTTCTAACTCAGAGTCTATACCTTTCCTGTGCCATTCAGCACACACACACTGCCTCCAACTTTTTTTGTCCTTTAAATGCCTGTTTACATAACAGGTTGCGTGTTCCTCGCCCATCCTCTCCAGCCTAGCGCGATGCCACGACAGATGGGTGACAGAGCTGATCTTGACCTCTACTGAGGATCACAACCCACCTGATGATTAAGTTGTCCTCACCAAGGGTCACCACTGTGGCTTCTGTGGCTTGGAGAGACATGAGTTTGGCCAGGGCTTCCGAGGTCTTGCTCTAGGAAGTAACCAGAGTGTAAAATGAGAGTTATGGTCGGCTGGCTATCTGCACCTGCTGACACTCTCAAGCCCATGTGAGAGATGGCTGGTATGAGAGGTCCTGTGGAAAGAGGCTGCTCCCTAACACAGCCACACTGTACAGCTCTGCAGGGAAAGGTCTGACTCAGGCAGCCACACCTGTCACCACCACACTGAGTGTGCAATCGCTGTGCCGCTGATGTTGTTCTAGGAATTCCACTTCAGACTTAAGACAATACCAGTCTGCCCAGTGACCATTTTCTTTTAGGTTTAATCTAATTTCGTTTACAGCCTGAGCCCCACTTTTTTTTTTAATAGGATCTGTTACAATGCTGGGTTCAGTGCAAGGTGTCAAAAATGACATGACCCCGAGTGCAGGGTGTTCAGTGCAAGGTGTCAAAAATGACATGACCCCGAAGCATGGATTTCGACACTAATAAACTCTATACTCAGTTAGGCACTAAGAGACCATATGAGCCCTGACCTCAAGTTCAGGGTTCTTTCCATTGCACAATACACCTGAACAAAGGTTTTAATAATTAACCAGATTAGCTGGGATTTCAGAAGTAGCAACCAATTTGGAGATTAGTGACTGCAGCAACCTAGTTATATGGAGGTTTCGGATTTCTTTAAGTCTTTCTCTATACTGTGTAATTAGTAATTCTCAACACAGTGTTCAGATGGATTGAGATTTCTTAACCTGAAGCTGTAGCTACCTTTGCCACGTGTTCCAGCCACCGCCCCAGGGCAATGAACACAAAGAGCATGGGGGGCGTGTCAAAGAACGTCACGGGGCTCTTCTCAGCCTTCTCAGCAATTGCCACCACCAGGATGACCAGGGAGTAGACGTAGGCGATGCTCGTGGCCAGAACGATGAGCACGTCCATGTTGGCCGACTTGTGTCTCAGAGATTTGTAGGCCTGGACGTAGAAGTACCATCCACCGAAGAACTGCAAGACAAGGGGAGGGAAGGCTGCCAACATGTGGGCAGAAAGTTCAGTGAAACTGTAGGTCTGCAGGCCCCCGGGACGGCATTCACCAGGTGTGCGCACAAACCTGACATTGCTTTTTCCTTGGTGACATATTTATGAAATACACTTTCTGACTCAGAGGACTACAGGCTACAGAAATGGATGATCAAGGCATATGAGACCTTTAAAACCCTGAGCACACAAGTAAATATAATGTCCATCAATAGGAGAATGATAAAAATGGGTAAAAAAAATCATGGTTCATTTACACTGTAGACAGTCTCTAAAGAGATGGTGTTGTATCTATAAACCACTGGCACGAAAGATGGTCGTAATTTCTGGTTAAGTGAAAGTGCTAGCCCACAACAGGGTGTGTCTGTATTACGTGGACATGCACATTCACATACATGCACACACAAGTGTGTGTTCTCTACACAGTTGAGATCTGGAAATATATATGCCCAACTCCCAATGATACTGCAGTAACACTGGGGAACAGGACTGGGAAGGAGGGGGGTGTGATCAGTGAAAGGCTATCTTTCCCTTTGCTTCTAAAACTTCAGTATGGCTGGAGTTGTTTACAATAAGTATATATTACATTTACAATTAAAAAGAAAATATAAGCCAGGCATGGTGGTGCACGCTTGTAATCCCAGTACTTGGGAGGCTGAGACCGGAGGATCTGGGTTTGCAGCCAGCCTCAGCTACTTAGTGAGGCCCTCTGTAACTTAGTGAGACCTTGTTTCAAAAATGAAGAATAAAAAATAGGGCTGGGGGTGTAGCTAGGAGGTAGAAGCCCCTGGGTTCAATCCCCAGTACCTCAAAAAAAAGAAAATATAGAAGTTGGGTGCAATGATACACCTATAATTCCAGTACTCAGGAGGTTGAGACAAGAGGATTACAGGTTTGAGTCCAGTGCCCAGTAATTTAGCAAGACACTATTTCAAAATAAAAAATAAAATAGGGCTGCAGTATAGCTCAGAGGCAGAACACCCCTGGGTTCAATCCCCAGTACCAAAAGAAGAAAAAAAATTAGCCTAAAATGCTTTTTCCCATAAACAGTACTCGACATTCCAATATTAATTTAGGAGTTTAGTTTTATATCCCGAAATATATGCATAAGAGTACACTTTCTACCAGAAACACGGCTGGTTCCTTAACATCACCACATAAGACATTCTATGAGGCCTGCCTCTGTTTGATTATAATTTGCTCATGAATAAGGACCACATCTTTGCTTCTCAAGATACAACAGTCAAGCCAGGCGCGGTGGCGCACGCTTGTCCCAGTACTTTGGGAGGCGGAGACTGGAGGATCCAGGTTCGTGGCCAGCCTCAGCTCTCTCGCTCTCTTGCTCTCTCTCTCTCTCCTTAGTGAGGCCCTCCACAACTTCGTGAGACCCGGTTTCAAAATAAAGTATAAAAAATAGGGCCGGGGGCTTAGCGCAGAGGTAGAATGCCCCTGCGTTTAATCCCCGATACCGCAAAAAAAAAAAAAAGATACAACAGTCAAGAGAAACATGAGCTCCAGGAGCATCTGAATGCTGCTTCTAACAACACAGGTAAATTAGGCTAAACTGTAGGCAAAGCTGGGACGCACAGGTCCACCGATCTTGCAGGAAGGAGGTTGTTATTCTATGGAGTTTCGATCACCTGCAATCAACTGTGAAACTAAGAGTGAAACCAGGCCCATCTTAGTTTCCCACATTGCAGGGCCCCTCCCTGCTGGTCAGAGGCAGAAATAAAGGAGCAACTGTCCGGAGGCAGGACAGGAGAGCTGAAGCGAAGTGCAGCTTTGAGGTAGAGTCTCAGCTTCGAGGTAGATTCTCAGCTTCTGGGCCTCGGTTGTGTGAAGGCAGGGTGGGCCTGAACATCTCCAAAGGTGCTTGCTGCGATGTTTAGACCTTTAGACTACTCCTCAGATGGCACCCCCGCCTCCTGCCCAATCCTGTTCCCCAGTGTTACTGCAGTATCATTAGGAGTTGGGCATGTATCTTTCCAGATCTCATCTGTGTAGAGAACACACACACTTGTGTATGTGCATGTTCACATAAAATACACAGACTGTTAATGGCAATGGCCCCATAGAAAATGCACTGAAACCAAGCTAAAGGGCTATGTTCAGCCTAAAGGGCACAGTATCTGAGGGGCACCCTTGGTTGTGGGGCAGAAGTTTGCCCAGCTTTCTAATACACACCTGGACAAAAGTACACAAGATGAAGAAGATGAGGTTTAGAATGGACAGTCCTGGAACGATGTTGTGGTCCAGGACCATAGCCCCGTGGGGCTCGTTGCTGGGGACTAACATATAGATCATCAAACCCATGACAGGGATGCCAAACACCAGGCTGCACAGGAAAGACTTCTTCCACCTAGAAGCAACAGAGGGACATGAACACATTAGACACCACTTGTCACCTGGATTCTAGGCCGGCCCCCTCCTGAGAACTCAGTTTAAGACTTGCCTTTGTCACGTGTCTAGGATAGAACACCAAGGGTTAAAACAAAAGTAAGACTCTCCCCAACACTGCCATTTGAGGACAATCTAAGTCCTAAACATCACTGCAAGGACATTTGGGAGATGTCTAGGTCCAGCTCCCACCCCTCTTCACACAACTGATTTGTGACTTCCAATTTATAGGTGCAGCAACTGAGGCCTAGAAGCTGAGGATCTAGCCCCAAAGAGGTTAAGGTCCTCAGTCTGCAGTTGCCTACAGCTCTTTTCTCAAAATGCAATCTTATACAGACCCCCAAAGGGGGGAAAACAGATAAAAGCAGTAATTTATTACTATAAACTTACTTATACAAGCACTTTAAAAACTAGAGTCCATGAGAGCAGGGGGGCTGTCTTGAACACAAAGGTCTGAAATCAGGGGTCACAGGTAACAGCTGTGGCTTCATGTTAACTGTAACAAACATGAAATTCCAACCAAGCAGCTGTGGAACCTTAAGGTACCTATAGGTTAAGGCCCTTTGAACAAGGCCTGCAACCACGGGCCTGCAAGACCGAGGTCCTGTGCACTCTCCTACCCGAGGCCGTGGAGAGTGGGCCCCCTGGCTTTCCAGATGCCTTGCCTGCTATCCCTTCCCACACCCCAGGCATTCCAATCAATCAGATCAATCCCCAGGTGTCCATGAAGCCCCCACACACACCCCTGAACCCCCACCGACTCCTTTAGCACTTCCGCTCATTCGCTGAGGCTCAGATCCTGGGTCTCCTGCTGGGAAGTTTCCTGGACCTTCCCAAACCCACCTAAACCATTACTGTCACAGCTCACTCACTCTTTCCCGGCCAGACCAGGTGCCCCTCTAAGGCAGGGACAACAGTCTACTCATCCCCAGCACCTGCCAGTGCCCTACACACAAAAGCAGACTTTAAGTTTATTGAAATTATAATAAGTGACCATCTGAAACAATGAATGAATGTAGGTGTCCTGTTTCCCTGGCCTTTTTTCTTTCCACTTTACCCTGATTCCTGTCCTCGGATCCTAGTTCTAGAAAAAAAAAATCCCTGGAAATATGGTAAAAGAAAAAACTGGCTCTCCCTCACTCCTTCCCTCCCACCCAACCTAAGCACCATCCAATCGGCTAGCCACCAGCTACAGGTAGCTATTTGGTTAAAATGAAGTAAACTTAAAAATTCGGTTCCACAATCACACTAGTTGCATTTCGAGCGCTCACTAACCACAGGTGACTACTGGCCACCATGCTGGGCAGTGCAGATATGGCACGCTGCCATCATCACAGAAACTTCTGTAGACAGCACTGCTTCAGAGGTAACATCACAAAGGTGAAGGCACTGGCCCAGGTGGAGGGCACCGTGGGAGGCCAGCAGGGCCTGCAGGGACACTGACAACATGGAGGCATCTGCGCGACATGAGCCGGGCAGCAGGCAGAGGAGGACAGACACTTAGCCAAGAGCTACAGATTATCTTTCGTGTTCTACCTACTGCTTTATCTCCATCTTGTGGTCCAGGTGGTGAGCGTTGGGCTTTCTCTGAGCCAGGGAAGCGTGGAAGCCAATTTCCTTGTTATTAAAAAGAGAGGGGTGGGAACAACGGGGAAGGTACTTGGTTAAAACAAGAATTGGCAGAAAGCACTTCACACTCTGCAAATTAGAAGTGGGCCTAAGAGTGCCTGCAGAGACTCAAGACCTCTGGTGCCTCTAGGAGACCCCTTTCACAACCTCTTCACCCAATCCCGCTCAGAGGTCAGCACCCATGTATGCTGAGAGCCACACCATGTGCGAGGAGATGGTGTCGAATGGTAACTCCTGTCCCTTCTGTGCACAAAGGCTGGGAGTTCTGGGAAGCTAACCTGGCCAGGCCCCAAAACTGACCAGGGTTGACTTTTTTTTTTTTTTGCAGTACCAACCAGGGATTGAACCCAGGGGCGTTCTACCTCCGAGCTACACCCCCGGCCCTATTTTTTATCCTTTATTTTGAAACCGGGTCTCACGAAGTTGCGGAGGGCCTCACTAAGTAGCTGAGGCTGTCCGCAAACCCGGATCCTCCGGTCTCAGCCTCGCAAGTACTGGGATTACAAGCGTGCGCCACCACGCCTGGCTCAGGGGTGACTTATAAACTCAGACTTTTTGCGTTAGGTAATCCCAAATGTCTTCCATGGTCTGGTATTTTCACCCCATGCAAGAGGACAGTGAGGGTCAGAGAGGGTAAAGACTTTGCCCAAAGCCACGGGGCTATTCAGAAGAGCTGGACCCCGAGCTCAGGCGTCCAGGCCGGGCTTCTTTCCACTGGAGCTGAACTCAGCTCCGCTTCGGTATCTGGAACCATGGCTGCCACTGTGGTCCCACAGAGGCTGTGCCTCAACCCTGTGCTATTCTCACGGATTACCTCAAACACTTCTGCCACCACCCTGATCTGGTCATTTAGTTTTTGACATTCCTTATGAATTTACTCAAGGAAAATTGTCAAATATTTTGTCAGTCAGCACAATATAGGGTAGGGTCCCAGAACTCTAGTGCTGGGACTTTTTTTTGGTACTAAGGAATGAAACCCCAGGGTTTCATGCATGCTATGTAAGCACTCTACCAACGAGCCACATCCCCCCAGCCTGGTGCTGGCACATTTACACAAAAATTAAAAGTTATAGTGGGAGAAAGAGCATTTAAGTCTACATAAGACAAATGCTTTTTACAACTAATACCAGCCTAACTATATTAGGAAAAGGTGCCCCAGAGACGCGAGCATGGAGACCAGGCGATATTCCAATATTCTTCAAATAAGAACAGAGAGGAGGGTGCACCAAGCAAGGCAGGCTGGGCGGAGGCAGGCCGGGGTACATCAGAAGGGGCACTGAGATGTGACAGACTGTGACACCTTGGACGCTCCTTGCCATTTACTGCTTTAGTCTGCCTCCTTAGCCTCACCGATGCCGTTTACTTACGACTCTTCTCTAAGACTTGTGGCATAGTAGAGAGAGGAAGGCTGCTGAGCTTGGAACTGTGAGTCTGGGTTTGAGTGCCATTGTGCCACCTGTGAGCCGAGGACAGTGAGCAAAATCCTTAACCTCCCTGAGGACCTTTCCTCGTTTCATGAAGCAGCTGTGCGGTCTGCCTCTGAGGGCGAGGGGTCTTTAACAGCAGTAGCACCAGCATTTATTTCCATGTCAAGAGAAAGCTCTACTGGGCCATACAACAGACAGTATCTCTCTTGAAGCACACACGCACAATGAAGAGAAAATTAAGGACAACATGGCATTCAGCATGCTACAAGACGTTTCATTTCATAAGCAATTTCCTAAGTAGTTGTTCTTGCTAAAGGGAATTTTTCCTTACCACTGGTTGTTACAAGTTAGCCTTGTTAGTTCTGACTGTCTTAACCCCCTCTGACCACCACTGATGCTCACTCGGTCTCTCATGGTCTGGTGTAACAGAGACCTTACAGAGGAAATTGTATGTCGGTGGGCAAACTGAGGGGGAACAGGAGGCAGAATGGGCATGAAAATTTTGATTTTCCAGAGCAAAAATGAGCAAACTTTCCTATCAAAGACAGGCCTAGCAGAGGGGCAAAATGTGCTATAATTGTGTCCAATGGCAACATACCCCTGGTCTGTAGATATTTGGTACAGACATAAATAATACATATATACATATATATATATACATATACATATATATACACATATATACATATACATATATATACGTATTTATATATATATACATAGTGGGAGGGTACTGGGGGTTGAATCCAGGGACATTCTATCTCTGAGCTACACCTCTAGCCCTTTTTATTTTTTTGTTTTGAAACAGGGTCTCATTAGGTTGCTCAGAGTCTCACTTCATTGCTAAAGCTGCACTCAAACCTGTGATCCTCCTGTCTCAGCCTCCCAAGTACTGGGATTACAAGTGTGTGCCACCACGCCTGGCCTGTAAGTAATAATTTTAAACTGCAGTTAGGCAATTTAACCCTAAATACCAGGTCTATTGTGGCAATATTGATGCTTCTCAGGGAATATCTGAAACTAAAAGCAGTAATAATGTCTTGTCCCCTCATGTCTTCCTTACCCATTCACTCATACTCTTCCTGAGAGTATTTGATGCTTACTTATCTTCCCAGATTAATTTAAAATGATTTGCCTTACTTTCATGAAAAAGTTCCTGGATTTTAGGCGATTTTCATTTTTCTCTCTACATAACTATATTTTCTCAATTTTCTTCATTTTTTCATGAGTGAATTACCTCAATAAGTTTGACAATATCCCGGGGACCGATGACTTCAGGATCAAACTTCACGTGGGCTTTGCTGGTGGCCAGGGCCACGGAGGCGTAGGTGATGCCGTTGGTCCTGGTGAGCCTGGACTCTATGTTGTGAACACAGGAAGCGCAGGTCATCCCTGTGATCTGCAAGACAGGAGGACAAAATCCCACGGGCCCAGGGCTGAAAGGAACCTTTCAAAGGCCCCTCGGGTGGTCTGGGTGACAGGCAGCCACCAGCCTTCCCCTGCATGGCACTTTCCCGAGACGTTAGATTCTCGCCTCCAAACTCTGCGCACACGATGCTCCCCTTAACATTCCCCGAGTGGCTGCAGGGCTATAAAGCGACTCTTCCCCAACTCAGGTCCAGGAGACAGCTACCATCAAGCAGACAGCAATAGACCAAAGCTGGACCCCAGCTCTGCTGAGAAGGGGCTTCTGAAAGCCACTTTGCGTTTTCTTAGGTTTCTTACCAGCAATGCTGGGATAGTAACTGCCTCTCAAGAGAGGATGTTGCCCCTCAAAACCCTCTGGATTCCTGAAAGACTAACTCGGGTGTCACTGATGTCACTCTGGCCTGCAGCCTCTGCTGGTCCAGTGCTCTGCTGTGCTAAGGGGTCTGATGGCAATGCCTCATTATCAACAGGAGAAAAGGACTTAGGAAGTGACTGATGGAGGAGACAGAACCTGAGGTGGTCCCAAAGTATGGGCGGGGAGTTGACAGGTGGTGGGGTAACAGCTGAGGGAAAGACAAAAGGCAGCCCAGCGGGAGGTGTTCTGGAACCATCAACAGCCAGGTTGGTGGGCGCACCACGCCCAGCGCTGATAGTCTTTCTACTATACCACACTGTGCACCCTGACTTGAGAAAAAGGAGTTTAAGGAGTTTAAAGGGTGATATGCCATTCCTGAAATACAGATAAGGCAAGTTAAAAAATTCACTCTTCGCAGATGAGTGGTCAACGTTTCCTAGAAGACTAATACAGAAATCCCCATAAAATATGTGATCATGTGATGATAATAACTACTGATACTGCATAATTTTTTAAAAAGAGCACTGCAAAAAAAATCCATTGTTTCAAAGAACATTTTAACCTTTTCCAACCATGCTCTTAATTTAGACTTTTCATACAGTGGGCTGAGACGTCCATGTGTGAACCTGGAGGTATGCAGTGGGGACCTCCCCTCCTGTGGGGCTGGTGTATTAACTTTGCCCCTCAGCACCCAGAGAGGCCACCCCAAGGCAAAGGGGTTGCTCTAGAGAACACCCAATGGGCCACTCATGTTCTCAACACTTTTTCTACAGACATTTACTTACCACTAACGGCTGTGACTAGGTACATAGGAAGTAAACGACCCCTTTACCTCAGTTAAACAGCATTACTTAATTCTTTGGGGGTTTCTTCTATGTCCTTTGTTTTCACAAAAGGAGCTTTGTACAGAAGTGCTTTTGAACATAGCATGTTGTAAATACCAGAATTACTTGTTGGTGTGCCTGTATGTCACTATCAACGTGATTTACATTATGATGTGAGACTATAATGCACTAATAAAAGTATATTAAAAAAGAATTATCTGTTGTTTTCAATGATTCCACATGCAGGGGACAGTGGACAGACAGAAACAATACCTTCCCACCCCAAACCCTGAAAACAACCACCTTAGACATTCTGCTCGGACTGAGTGTTTTGAGCTACTTTGGTCACTAATTACTCTCTAGACACCCATGTGCCTACAAGCCCTCCCATCCTCGGGTTTTGTTTTTGTGGTGCTAGGGATCAAAGCCAGAACCTTGCACATGCGAGGCAAGCACTCTACTGCTGAGCCATGCTCCAGCCTTCTCTCCATCTTCAAATGGCACTTGCTACCCCAAGGACTCACATCGTCTGCCTAGAGATACCTGCAGGTGGTAGAGTTTCTTTTTAGGCTTGAAGGATTGTGTTTACATTCAACCTTCCCCAGACTGCCATGTTCAGGACAGCCCACTGTTGGCGACCCCTCTTTCTCTCAAACTCCTGCACCTCACCAGCTCTTCCTCTGGACAGTCTGAGTATACTCAATGGATGGCTGAGTATACTTGACATAAGCAACCTTCCTTCCTAAAATGAACAGGTCACTGTTGTTGGCTTCAAAGGTAAACAAAACAAACCCCAACTCCAACCACAAACAGGATATATCCAAGAAGGGGGAAACTTATTGGTCACAAGGACAACTGCTATCAGAAACTCATCCGCAAACCCTCTGAAGCCCTCTAAGACAGCAACCATACTTACAATCAGCTCAATGTCGCCGTCTGAGCCTGCGCTGTCTTCCATGACTGCCGCCTCAAAGCCCAGGTCCTGGATGAGCTGAGCTATCTTGGGTGGCTGGATGACCTCTGGATTATATTTGACCTCTGCCTTTCCCGACATCAAGGCAACCAACACGGAGAGAACACCTGGAACCATCAGGTCAGAGCTGTGATGCTCCGGGCAAGATATCTGAACGATGTGGTCAGCATAGTCCAACAAGGAAAAACGTCTCCCCAGGAGCCTGTAGACCAGTGCTTCTCAAACTTGGCTGCACACGAGGATCACTTGAGGAGCTCTGAACAATCACAGTGCCTGACCCCTAACCCAGACCAAGTAAACCAGAATCTCTCAGATTGGGCACCAGCTATCATTACTACATGATTCTAATGTACAGTCAAGTTTGAGAACCCTATTCTAGAACAATGCTCCTCAAACTTTAACTGGCATACAAGTCATATAGGAACCTTTTAAAAAAGAGACTCTATCTCAGTGGTCTGGGATGGGGTCAGAGGTTCTGCGTGTCTACCCAGCTCCTAGGTGATGCAGATGCTGCTGGCCCGAGGACCACACCAACTCAAGCTTTCAAAGAGCCCAGGGTTACATGCACATCAAAGCAAGCAATGCTTCTTCAGGTACCAACTACTGTTACAGAAAGGATATGCTTTTTTTCTCCAGACACATTCATACAAGGAAAAAATAAAACATTTTCAAAACTGGTTTTCCTTACTATTTTTTCAGTTTCTAACAACTTTCAGGAATGAAAAGGAAACCCTATAGGCTATTTTGCTAACACTACTGTGTTAGTTTCAGGGAGAAAAAGAGCCACATTCAAATAAATGAAAAGAATGATGTGCTTTAGAAAGTATACCATAGGGGATAAAAAGGGATTCAAGCAGGTACAGAAACATAGGCACTATGAAATTATAAGTAATTTTGTAAGCAGCCAGCCCATGGATGACAAAGGAATACCTATAACAGTTCAATTCTAAAACGGTCATTCTAGAGGTCCAAGAAGCTATGAAGCACAGTGAACAAGAGGCCGGAAAAATACGTCATCCTAACTTAGGGTTGATGCTTAGGGACAAGGAATTGGAGCAGAAAGACACGAGCCACAAGGGTGAGGAAAGAGAGAAATCCATGCAGGTGGTGAGGTCGAGTCATGGCTATTTCCAAACGAAAGAGGAGGACAGGATTTTGTTTTTCTTTCAGGTTCCAGCATTAGATATGCATTAGAAATGCAGTTTGGAAGTAAAAATTTGGGCATTTCCATAAAACTCCATGGTTTATAGGAACAACAGGACAGAATATTAGAAACTGGAATTTCTACAAAATATGTAGGCTTTTTCTTTTATAGAAAGGGGTTGACGGGGTGGCAGGGGACAATACTGAATAATACTAGGACAATCTAATTGAGAAGTGTAGCCATAGAATGTATCATAACCTTTAAATTGGATTTTTCATGGGTAATTTACTCAGAGATATACTTTATCTCAAACTAGAGAGCAGAATGCCAACTGACAAGAACATCAAACATCGATGCTATCATATGATGAACTTGCTGCCAGATTATCCGGGCTACTGATAAATGCCATCGATGGAGATTCTGGAGGGAGAATGTGCAGTCTGTACACAGCATTTCCAAGTTCAACACAGGTGTAGGTCTCTTACCGGCTTCTTTCTGAAGATTCCTTTCTATGTTAGACACACAGGACGCACAGGTCATGCCTTTGATCTGTAAAAAGCACTTCTGCGGTGAGACTGCTCCGGTGGATGGCGGAGAATTTGACAAGTGGCCGGGGTTGTAGATTTTAGGGAGCCCCACTGTGGGAGTAGCCACTTCCTGCACAGGCCTAGGTGCGCCACCCAGACTTTGTGGCACGGAAATCTCAGCACTGTGGTTTCCAACACGGGTGGGAAAACAGTTTTCTAGGATAAAAATGTCAGAAGTAATTCAAATTAGAAGACCAAATAGTAATTTTTTTTCCAGAATAGGAATTTCAAGCCTGATAATATTTAGGTTAAAGGTCCCAGAGAGACGACATGAGGACAGACTGGTGTTTCCATCTGTCTCTCCCTCCCCACCACCAGGTCAGAGACACAATTACAGACACATGCAAACATGTCAGCACTTCAGGGATGTGCACTCTGGGCAGGCAAATGCTCCTAGTTAGATGATGATGATAGTAATAACTCACCAGGCACTCTGCTAAACACTACATGTATGACCTCCTTTAATCCTTAAACTAGTCCTGTATTACATATCCCATTTATATATGTCCCGTTTATAGATGGGAAAATGAGTTTCAGGAAATTAAATGTGTCTCAAAGTAGTAGAGCACGTTTTCAACAGGTGTGTTTAACTCCAGGCTCTGGACCTTTGACCAATAATTCACTCTTGTGGGCAGAGGCGTGGCTCCCTCCCCGTGAGAATTACACTTTGTTGGGCTATTTGTCATTTTCTTATTGTTTGTTCAAGTTTTATATATTCTACACATGAACCCTTTGTCATTGTATGCATTGCAAATACTTCCTGCCAGTTTGTGGTTTGTGTTTTCACCCTTCTAATGGTATCTTTTGGTAAACAAAGTTTTTAATGTTAATAAAACTCAATATCAATCTCTTTTTTTAAGGGTTGGTATTTTTGCAATCTCTTAATAGATGTTTGTTGCAACATGGCAAAAATATAAATGACATTTCCTTCTAGAAGCTCTATCGTTTTAATAAACCTCCACATTCAAGTCTATGATACACATCAGTTATTTTTTGTGTAGGGTGTGAGGTAACAGTCGAGAATAATATTTTTTTTCAATTATGATCTAGCTCCACAGACTGAAAAAAACCATCCTTCCCCCCACTGAGTTCCAGGGCCACCTTTGCCATAAATTAGTAGACCACACAGGCATGGATTTGTTTCTGGCTCCATTATGTGCACTAATCTTTTTTGTGTATCCTTGGGCCAGTACTATACTCTCTTTTTTTTCTTTTGAAAGGTATAATTTACACAGAATAAGACAGGCAAGTCAGAAGAGTACCACCCTGAATCTTGAGTTAGTTTCCTACTGTTACTATAACAAATTACCATAAACTTGGTGGCTTAAAGACCACAAATGTATTATCTTACAGTCCCGTGGTTGTGTCACATGACACTTCAGGACGCTCTTCCTTGCCTTTCTCGGCACCTGCATTCCCAGGTTCATGGCCCTACTCCCCCCTTCAGTTAGAATCTCCCTTCAGGTGTCACATCTCTCTAACCCAGCCAGGAAAGGTTCTCCACTTGCAATGACTGGTGGGACTTGATTTGGCTCACCTGGATAATTCCGCTTCTCCCCACCTCAAGGTCCACTCCTTTCATCACATCTATAAGGCCCCTTTTACCATGTTAAGGTAACATATTCAGGATGCTGGCACCTGGGGGGCCATTATTCTGCTTACCCTCACAGTACACACCTAGGTAATTACCAACCAGGTCAGTATAGAGGACATTTTCACCACTCTAGAAGGTTACATTTTGATAACTCAAAATACCTTTCAGAGCATGCAGAAAAGACCATCCTATCATTTAATGGACTGTCATTATTCTAAAACCACATCTGCAGAAGACAGGCTGGCAGGGACCTGTACTGACTGCAGCCCATGACTCTTTTGTTTTTCTTCTGAATGAATCTCACATACTGGGGTGCTTCCCTCATTTTCTGCAAAGGGGTAAACTACTTCTGCTGACTGAGTAGCACAGCTGAAGGACACCGTGGTGACACTGTCAGGCGCTTAGGTGAGGACCTTTCCTCCTATGGCCTGTATGGCTTCTTGGCTAACACCTCTGTGATTAGTTCCTTGTAGTAATTCCCTCCATGGAGCTACCTAGGGACCTGCTTGTCACAGCCCATTTCCCTTTCATTTCCTTCACAATGCCCATGATATGCTGGTGCTAATTAGCCCAAGAAGAAACAAGTCACAATGGTCTGAAGACTGTCCTAAACACTCCAGAGGGACCCATCAAAAACAAATACCTTTTTAGCATTTAAGTGGTTATAAAGGATAGTCACCAGTGCATTAATAGTTTATCCTAAATTAAAGTTGCCCGGTAAAATACAGGACATTCAGTTAATTTCAATTTCAGATAAACAATTTTTTTGTTTAAATATATATTTAATGCTCATATACTTATTAAAAAACACTGTTCCTGTGAAATTCAAATTCAACTAGGTGTTCTAAATTCTTACTTGCTAAATCTGATACCCTAAGGACCTAAATATAATTCTCGTAATCCTGTGCTAAATATAATTCTCATAATTTTGCCCAATAAAAAACACTTCTTTCCAGGCTTACTCAGTCAAACCCAATTATTTTGTAATATGTAGTTAGTGCTCATTTCTTTTTTCCTGCCCATAACCTGATCATACTGCTGAAAGGCTTTAAATGTCACAGAAAAACAGGAGATGTTGACCCTATATATCTTACCTTTTACTACAGGATTTACTGTTCTATTGTGTTTTCCTTAATGTTTTTCTTAAAACTACTTCCCAGGGAGGCAGCAAAGGTGATGCAAAAACAACAACAACAAAAACGCCTTCCTGAAATGTGGTGCAAAGGACAAAGCCTGTGGCCAGGCCATCCACTGACTTCCCCGCCCCTTCAGAGGCAGTGTGCTGGGGACAGAGGGGAGGCAGGAGAACATCACAATAGAGCACACTTTTCAAGGGTACACACTTTATCTTGGTGGCTAGAGGAAACGGGACATGTGAAATTAAAGTCCTGCCAACTGGGTCACTGCCAGGGGACTTTCCTGTTGTGCATGGCCACCTCACCCCTTGGGTGGCAAGTTCTAGCCAGGAGGTTCTGTGGCCAGCACCTTCTAGGGCAGTCACAGGACACAGGGCCCAGAGATCTGGGATCTAGGCAGTTGAAACACTACCACCCAAAGTTGCCCCTTCAGCCTGTAGTCCCACTACTTGCCCAACTACTCAGCTTTTTGGGAGGCTGAGGCAGGAAAAGATTGCTTGAGCCAGGAGTTCAAGGCCAGCCTGGGTAACACAGCAAGACACCATCAAAAAACAAAGCCAGACGCTGGGCGTGGTGGTGCACGCTTGTAATCCCAGTACTTTGGGAGGCG
>PVJS01003316.1:54566-76694 GCA_004027185.1 Glis glis
CAACTTCGTGAGACCCGGTTTCAAAATAAAGTATAAAAACTAGGGCCGGGGGCGTAGCGCGGAGGTAGAACACCCCTGCGTTCAATCCCTGGTACCGCAAAAAAAAAACAAAAAAAAAACAAATCCAGGCATGGAGGTGTACGCTTGTAATCCCAGTACTTGGGAGGCTGAGACAGGAGGATTGCAGGTTCACAGCCAGCCTAAGCTACTTAGTGAGGCCCTCCACAACTTAGTGAGACCCTGTTTCAAAACAAAGAATAAAAAATAAGGCTGGGGGTATAGCTCTGAGGTAGAACGCCTCTGGGTTCAGTCCCCAGTACTCCACACACACACATACACAAAGCCGGGCATGGCAGAGCATGCTTGTAATCCCAGTACTTGGGAGGCTGAGACAGGAGGATCACAGGTTTGCGGCCAGCCTCAGCTACTTAGTGAGGCCTTCTGCAACTTAGTGAGACCCTATTTCAAAAAAGTAAAATAAAAATAGGGCTGGGGGTGTAGCTCAGAGGTAGAATGCCCCTCGGTTCAATACCCAGTAACACACACACACACACACACACACACACACACACACAACAGTGAACAGTGCTCCTTCCCTCCTGATCTTCAGCCTCTTTCTGACATCCCCACTGCTCTATCCCCTTCACCACATGGGCTAGGCTCCTGCCCTCCCGGTGTCTGGAAGCAGCAAATGGCTGCTTACGAAGCAAATGCTTTGTAAGAAGCTTCCCACCTTCACCTCTGGGGCCCCTTGAGTTACTTTCAGGAGGCCACTCTCTTCTCCAATCACTGTGAGATCCTCCTCCTTTGTGCCCCCTCCCTCAGCCCCCAGCTCTTTCCCCTCTCCCCCTCACTCTTCCTGGGTCTCTGGCCTTGCCCTGGCCTCCCACATTCCAATCGGCATCTTCAGCCCCACACTGCCCTCCAAGATCTGGAGGGGCTCACCCTGGGTTCTGCCTCTCCTCCATCCCCCACACACAGCCCTTATTCTGACCCCAAGTTTGGTGGCTCTGACCCCTGAGCAGAGGACTAGCCGGCTGTCCTTTTACTCGGGCCTCTCCACCTTCCTCTACAGCTTCCCCAGAGCACTGCCTCTCTGGCTGAGGCCACTGCCAGGCCCTGCTTCCAACATTCTTGGTCCTCTCCCTTCCCTTCTCCACACCTCTCAGTCCCACCTGCCCCTCCAGGCAAAGCCAAGGCCTGGGCTCACATGGGCCACATCCTGCTGTAGGACAGCATCGCCCTAAGCTCCTAGGACAGACTGCCTTCCTTGTGCAGTAGCCCCATAGCTAGGACAAGCCCTGGCACACAGCATGCAGAAAGGGTTAAAAAGATGTTGCAGAGCCAGGCGTGGTGGCGCCCGCTTGTAATCCCAGTACTTTGGGAGGCAGAGACCGGAGGATCCGGGTTCGCGGCCAGCTTCAGCTCTCTCTCTCTCTCTCTTCCTGTCTCTCTCTCTACTTAGTGAGGCCCTCCACAACTTCGTGAGACCTGGTTTCAAAATAAAGTATAAAAAATAGGGCCGGGGGTGTAGCTCAGAGGTAGAATGCCCCTGGGTTCAATCCCCAGTACCGCAAAAAAAAAGATGCTGCAGATGGAGGACATGGTGGTACATGCCTATAATCTTAGTACTTGGGAGGCTTAGACAGGAGGATTGCAGGTTCGAGGCCAGTCTCAGCAACTTAGCTGAGAGCCTCAGCAACTTAGAAAAACCCTGTTTCAAAATAAAAAATAATAATAATAAAAAAGGGCTGGAGGTATAGCCCCTGAGTTCAATCCCCAGTATCCCCACCCCACCACCCAAATGCTGCACTACAGGGCTCTTAATAAGAGAAATGAAAGAAAAAACAGGCCAGTGAATGGAGACAAAGAGGGAGTTGGGACAGCTGCCACTCAGGAAATTCTGCCTAGTGATGATGGGATGGGGTCCCCTGCTTTGTGAAGACTGTCACACCCACCTAGCAGCCATGAAAGGGGCCCGGGCGATCATGGTAAAGCCCCTCCCTCAATCCCACTCTGAACAGAATGGCCTCTAGGTGCTGAGAGTACGGTTCTGTTGCTGTTGTTTTGTTTTACTTAGCAAAGAAATCTTCAAGGTAACAGTGGTTTCTTTGGTAAGAGAAGGGCCTGATGTTCCCACTGTTTTAGAACACACAATCAGAAATCTCTCCAGAAAGGAAGCCCAAATACAAAGAGTTTAGCATTTAAGCACCAGAGTCAGCACTCGGGGATTCCATTTCCCATACTCTGACCACTTAACAGAGGAGAGGGTGCAGAGCCTTGTCACCTGCCGACACTAGAGGCAGGGGGCGGGGCTCACCTAGCCAACCAGCCAGGAACCCTGACACTGAGCCACCCGGAGATGTGCTTCAAATATGCACCAGCTACATACCAGGAATCACAGAAGCCTCAAATCCCATGTCTTCTACAGCAGCTCTGAGTTCTTCGGGGCTGATTACAGAGGGATCATAAAGAACTGTTCCAGTTCCTTCGGCCAAAGAGATTGAGACCCGCTGCACCCCTTCCCGCCGGGAGAGCATGCCTTCGATGGACTGGACACAGGACATGCAGGTCATGCCAGTGATGGCGAGCACCACGGTACTACACGCAGCCTGCACCTCGTTTCTCTGCGAGGATCCAGGGGGATGATAATCGGAAGACCCGCTCCCTTCTGCTCCATCAGGAAGAGAAACCTTAAAGTTCCCAGGAGGAAGTGCCTCGATGGCCCTCTGCAGAGCCACGGGGGTGATATGAGAAGGGTCGTACTGTACTTGGGCGGTTCTGTTCTCCAGGGACACTCGGATATCTTGAACCCCTGGGAGTTGGCCTATGTTTTCTTCAATATTCAAGACACAAGATGTACAGTGCATCCCGTCCACTCCCAGTTGCAGAGTGGCCACCTGGCTTCCTTGCTGCCCCAAGGTCTCAGAATTATTGGAATTCTGGTTAGCAGAAGCTGATGGTCCCTTTGGGTTAGTGCTTTGTAACCGGCCAATATCGATTGGTCCCAGGCTCAAGGGAGCCATTTTGTTCTTGATGGCAGCATCGAATCCCATGTCATTTATATGGTCCCTGAGGTCTTCAGGTTGGATAAGATAAGGCTGGTAAGTGACCACGGCCTCCTGGTTGCTGAGTGATACTTTGACCCTCACCACTCCCTGCAGTTTCCGGATCTTGCCTTCGATGGAGCTGACACAGGACTGGCAGGTCATGCCCTCCACCCGCAGCTTGACCACCGCCTCCTGGGCTGGCAAGGACCTTGAGGGCCAGGAGGCCGCCTTCCCTTCTGCAATGCTGGCCTCAAAGCCCATGTCCCCAATTTGATTGCACACCTGCTGCAGGCTCATGACCGCTGGTACATATTTCACAGTCGCACTGCCTTGTTCCAGGGAAACTTTAATGCTCACGACACCTTTCAAACTAGAAATTCTGCCCTCAATGGCCTTGACACACGACTGGCAAGTCATGCCCAGGATGCGGATCGTGCTGGTGGCTGTGGGAGAAGGGCACAAGCTGTCCATACCACCTTCGTAGCCAACATTGTCAAAGGCGAAACTCTGCTTCATCGCGGGCTCCCAGGAGCGAGTAGGCAAAGAAAGCTTAGACAAGATCTAGAAGGAAAAGAAATAACATATTTATACTTAAAATCACATATTCCCTACAACATCTAGCTTGCTTGGCACTGAGAAAATGGAAAACAATACCACTGGTATCAAACCCTCTCAAGGATATAAGAACATAAAATACAGAAAAAGAAAATGAAATCATTTACAAAATGAATGGGCTCCTGTGGGTTCCCTTTAGCTGGGACATTCTGTGATTCTGAACCTGGAAGTCGACTGTCTGCACACCTTCGTGAAATGCCTTTCTCACACAACAGACATGGGAGGTTTCTGAAGGAGAAGAGACGAGCACAATGTGGCTTTACGCACAGAACAAAGCACGGCCAGCCCACAATGGAGGCAGAGACCACGAGGGGAAGGCATGGGGTCCCCAGAGCCTCCCCACTTCTGCCTGATACCTGACCCCTCAAAGAACTTGGTCCTTTCAGCTCAGATTTTGGGGGGTCCTGCTGAATGCAAGTCCCAGAACAGGCAACACCTTCATTCTGTGTATCTTTCTAAGAGTCTGATTGTCTAAATAGGAGTAAATGTGCTCAACCACCTCAGGGTGCAGGCTGCAAACACAGACCTCCCCGGCCCTGAAGAATTGGGATCAACAGGTGGATCACATGCCAGTGCAGAAAGGCCTGGAGGTGCGCTGAGGGGAAATGAGTGCATGTGGCTGGCTGGGAGGGGCAGGAGGGAAACAGGGAGAAGAGGAAGTTGAGTTCCCAGACACGCTTTCTTAATGCGCCACAGTACAAGTATCATTTCCAGACTTCCATGCATTATGATATAGCCTCATTCACTCTATTAAACCAGACTTAAGATCTTCCTTTCACACACCCCAGGCTTCCACTCTCTTAATTAGATACAATTTTTATATCAGTACTATTACATGCTTCAGAAATTTGGGAACAGGCTTTTATATATGACATATGATAAAAAAAAGTTTCTCTCAACTTGTACACAATCCTACTTATCCTCAGATGAATCTCAACTACGTGACTTGATCTCCATATTTCTGCACATAAAACACATATCTTTCCAGCTCTAGCTTTTGAGCTGCTTAACACGATGAGGCTTAAATAACTTTTAAATGGAGACCATAAATGTTCATTTGTAGACCCACAAAGGAAACCATAAAATAAGTTGGATTAATAATTATAAAGAATTGTTTTTTAAAATATTCACTGTAACATTTCCTAATGCAGCAGAGAAAAAGGGGAATAATTAAATAAGTTATGAAACAGCAATTCAAAAGAGTTTGCTGTATTCAATAAATAGACTGAAGTGATCTGTGGTATAAATATGGTATAAATATGGAATATAGTATATGATAAAGATGACATGTAATAACTATTAATGGACAACTGGCTAACAGCCTCGGAAACCTACTCAGAAAAATAAAAAATTGGAACTTATATGTCAAACAACATTTTGGATAGATCAAAGATTAAGAGACAAAAAAAATGAAATAATAAAAAGACTAGAAGAGGGGCCGGGGATGTAGCTCAGTGGTAGAGCACTTGCCTTAGCACATACAAGGCTCTGGCTCCCATCTCCAGCACTGGAAGGAAGAAAAAAAACAACTAGAAGAAAACATAGGAAAATATCTACAATAATCTCTGAGTGGGGAAAGCCTAAACATGACAAAGAAAATCCAAAAGTTATAAAATAAAAAACTGATATAACTTATTGCAAAAGGAAAACAATTCCTCAAACTCCATCAAAAGATAAATAAGAAAATGAAAGGAAAAAAGACTTTTCTTCACATAGCATACATTAAAAGCTAATTTCTTCTTTTTCTCTCACAGTACCTACGATCAAGCCCACAGCCTGGTACACTCTGGGCAAACACTCTACCCCCCACCCCAAGAGCTGATTTCTTTAATATATACAAAGTTCCTCCAAAGAAGAAGAGGCCAACAATTCAATAGAAAAGGGAAGAGCGTTCAAGAAGGAAACACAAATGGCTTTTAAATATAGGAAAAACTGCTAGAAGAGATATGTAACATTCTAACTTCCCTGTGGCACAGCGCTTACCAGTCAGGCTGGCCCCACCCGTGTCCCCCCCCCCC
The DNA here is from genome assembly GCA_004027185.1 of Glis glis. NCBI lineage: Eukaryota > Metazoa > Chordata > Mammalia > Rodentia > Gliridae > Glis > Glis glis. The sequence continues at coordinate 60,250 of PVJS01003316.1, forward strand.
CCCGGGACCTGGCGGGAGTGAGCCCCCTAGAGGACAATCTGGCAATACTTTTTTTTTGTACTGGGGATTGAACCCAGGGGCATTCTCCCTCTGATCTACAGCTACAGCCCTTTTTATTTTTTCTTTTGAAACAGGGTCTCATTAGGTTGCTGAGAGTCTTGCTAAGTTGCTGAGGCTGGCCTCAAACCTGCAATCTTCCTGTCTCAGTCTCCCAAGTACTGGGATTACTGGTGTGCGTCACCACGCCCAGCTTGGCAATACCTATTAAAGTAACATACTCTTCCTCTCAGCAACTCTACTCGTAAGAATTTTTTCCAATAAATATGTTTGTTCATGTGAAAAGAAAGCATTCAAGAAAGATATCAAATAAAAGATTGGGAAAAATTGCCATCAACAAGAGTCTCATTTTGAGCCAGACTCTACAGTATTCTACTGTATAGTATACTACCCAGTTCTTAAAATGAATGAGGCAACTCTGGAATACTGAAAAAGACTGATCCCTAATTTACTGTTGTGTGAAAAGCAAGCACAGAACATTTAGCATGTATAACATGTGCTTTGGTTATCTACTGCTACACAACAGACCAAATTTAGTGGCTTATCATGACGCTCACCATTTTTCAATCTGGACAGGGCTCAGCAAGGAAAACTCATCTCTGCTCCACACAGCATCACCTGGGGTGGCCTGAACACCCCCCACCCCCAGCTGGATGGTGGTTCATTCATCACATGACTGCCAAACTGACGTTGGCTGCTGGCTGGGGCTGGAGGCAGGACCTGTTTTCTTCCATGTAGTGTCTTCTCATGACTAGGTGAGCATCTCACAGCTGCTAGTTCCTGGGTTCTGAGAGGGAGTGTCACAACAGCTAGCATTCCCAGAGAATAAGTGTCAACATGCAAGCGTGTATCAAAATTCCAGTTATCAAAATTCTAGTTAGCCATAGTCAGCGACATGGCCAAGCATGGTCGATATGGAAGGGAATTACATAGGCTTGAATGCAGGTGGGTGCAGTTCGTTGAGAGGGCTGCCACAAGTCTATCACAGTATGCAGGCAGCAAGACGCCATTATGCAAATGGATTGTGTCTGGGACAATGCGTAAGAAACCAGTACAGAGTTTGAGAAGGATTGGACAGTTGAAGGGATTAGGTAGCTGGGATAAAAAGAAGGAAAAGTCATTTTCAATATATAACTTAGTGTACGATGCACATGCATTGCCAATTTCTAAAAAAATAACTTAAAAATTAAAATAGCCAAACACAGTAGTGCATGCCTGCAATCATCCCAGTACCTGGGAGGCTGAGACAGGAGGATGACAGGTTTGAGGCCAGCGTGTGGTAACTTAATGAGACCCTGTTTCAAAATAAAATAAAATAGTGATGAGGGTATAGCTCAGAGGTAGAATCAATGGTACTGGGTCAATTCCTAGTACCACAAAATAAAATAAAATAAAATAAAATAAAATAAAGTAACATGAGCGCAAAGGAGATCCAGAATAGTGACCCCTGTTAATTAATGCTTATAATTGGCATTAATTAAATACTGATTTAATTGAAAAGGAACCAAGGATGAAAGAAAAACTAAGACTATATTTAAGGACATTCACTTTCATACACTATCTTGGTAAGTAGAAACTACTTCCTTATAATAAGACAGAACCCTCAACCATCTAGTCTGTCGGGAAAACAAATCTCTTAATGATTTACCACCCAACTTACGTCTTGATGGCTCTAGCTACAACTCACCAAACCCCAAACCACAGTGCTGGCTCTTAATCTCTGAATTGTTGATTTCATGTTCCTGCCAAAAAGATCTGCTGAAGTGTTGGGAGCTATTTGTCTGGAAAACAGTATTCAGAAGTCCCCCTTCTAGACGATCAGGTTTCTAAGGACAGTCAGTTACGGAAGACAAGCTTTGTAAATCACATGGCTTTATAAAACACTTGAGTATCTGTTGATTTAGGAACAATCTCTTAACAGTTGTGTGGTGTTTGGATAGTTTTTAGGTGTAGACACATGGTGCGTGTATACTTTTAATTCAGTTCTTCAATTAAGACAGTCTTTGAGAAGGAAAAAAGAAACCTTCCTACTGAGTTTTATATAAAACAAACAAGTTTAGATTTAAGGCCTCATCAAACAATCATGGGGTTGGACAGCAGGCCAAGGTTGCAATTGAGTATCCAGGGAAAGCTTTGTGTACATTTTGACTCTTTCCCCCAGATTCACACTCCCTGTGAACATTTGGGACTTTTTCTGCATACCCAATAATACCAGGTAAGGAATAACTTCTGCTAGCCTTTGAATTTATACTCTGTGTGTGTGTGTGTGTGTGTGTGTGTGTGTGTGTGTGTAGGGGTATTCTACCTCTGAGCTACACCCCCAGTCCTATTTTATTTTTAAATTTTGAAGTAGGGCCTTGCTACATTGCTGAGGCTGGCCTTGAACCTGCTATCCTCCTGTCTCAGTCTCCCAAATACTGGGATTACAGATGTGTGCCACTGTGCCCAGCTTAGCCTTTGAATTTTTAATAAACTATTAATATGGTAGCCATCAGGATTAGAAGGAACTAGAAACAGGAGGCCAAGGAGGGAAATCTGAAAATGATGGTTCTTTGCTCAATCTCTAAGCACCCAAGTTACTTGGATTTGCTGAAAGTGCCAAGGCTTTTAAAGTTAAAGATAGGTTTTTTAAACACACACACACACACACACACACACACACACACATCTCTTTAAATATCTTCTTTCCCCCTCCTTATGAATTTCCCAAGGGCATGGCTGGCAGTCTTGGATATGAATTCCAGCCTTGTCTGAGCAAATCCAAGCCTATTTCCTTATGTATAAAATGGGATAATAATAATGTCTACCCTACAGTTGTGCAGGGAGGCCTGAGAACGAAGGGAATTAAAAGGTTAATGACCTACATGCTTGGTAATGAATGACTATGAGGACAAATACGGTCTCATGTGATCTTCAAACATGGCTCAGGGAAGTTCACAGGGCAGTTAATATGTTCCCCCATTTTACTGATAAGGAACCCATCATCAAAAACAGTACAACATATCCCCCAATACCCACTCCAGCCCCTCCTTTAACATTGTTCATAAAGGTCCAGAAAGAGCTTTCAATGAAAATTATTTAAATCGTATCTATTTCAAAAACTCAGGCATTTATTCAAATATATAGGAGGGCTATGTGTGCAGCAAGCCAAACTCCAGAGGGCAGACCAGCACTTTCTGGGTCATTCTGTACAAATGACTATTCAGTGCCTGTTTTCTTCTCTCAACCACAGCAAGGGAAAATATTAACCCTCACTAGGAAACTGGATACAACTTTTCTGACGCCTGCCTGGAAAAACTGATTACAATTAACAACAAATGAAATGAACACACCTAGATACAACATACCGTACCACAAGTTGTTCTCAACACAAAACGAAATACAATTCACAAATTATAATGGTAACCTCTTCATGGAGCACTTCACATTATCTCAGAAAACACACTGGCCATCTCCTGCTTTACATCAACCGGCTCAGAGACTGCCGTTGCTTTTAACTCATATCTCCTGCAACAACTCTTCCATCAGACTTTTATCAATCCACTGCACTTTTCTGCTTTGGAATATTCACTGATAGCACTCTATAAGCAAATAGTGCTTGACTCTCCCAAATAATAAGTTTTAAATGACAGGCCTGTCACTAGCAAGCAAAGTATAAATATCTTGGAATTTATATTCAATGTTTGAATAACAGTCTCATTCAAAACCATAAGATCATAATTCCCTTATGTCATTTCTCCGAATTATGGTAAGATCATGATGTAAGAGACCTCCATGAGATATGTGAACTATCACTATTGGTTAGAAGAAATGTCCACATCAAAGATATTAAATTAATTCAGACATTTATACTATAAGGCAGAAGTCAACAGATTTGGGATTATTTTTGTTGACAGACTGAATATGAATTGGTCAAATATATAGGATAGATTTGATGAAATAATACTGTTAGTATTTTATTTTTTACACAAAAATGTATACTATAATGGCTAAGGAATATAGTGATTTCTGCCTAGAACTATGTAAATCTGATGAGCTACACATAAAACAAATACATTTCTTTAAAAGACTTACCTATAAATCTAAAGTTTATAACAACACTTTTTATGTAGTACTGGGAATTGAACCCAGGGGCATTCTACCTCCGAGATACACCCCCAGCCCTATTTTCATTTTTTATTTTGAAACAGGGTCTCGCTAGGTTGATGAGAGTCTCACTATTTTCTGAGGCTGTCCTCGAACCTGAGTCCTGTCTCAACCTCCCAAGTGCTGGGATTACAGGTGTGTACCATCATACCTGGTATATAACGACACTATTCTATAAATGCATGGTGAGAACTTGCTACTAACATGATCCTCAGAAAAAGAAATACAATTGGCTGATAAGCCTTTTTCTAAACATTGATAAGACACAAGCTTAAATAAGATATTACTTTTAATGCAACAGGCTGGTAAAAATGCTAAAGTTTGATGATACAGTAAGAAAAAGCATAGAGAAAATAATATACAACCACTGTTTGTAGACTGGCAAATTTATACCTTTTTGGAGACCAATTAGGCAATATCTATCAAAATGTTAAATGATCATTATCTTTGCTCTAGAGCAGTTCCTTTGAAATTCTAAGAATTTCATCATGTAGATATAAAATTACATGAGAATGTTCATTGCTACTCTAATGGTGAAAAATTGTAAATCATCTAAATATTCTTCTATAGAAAATTGGCTATACATAGTCCATCCAACAGAGTGCTATGTAACGGTTTTTTAAAGTTGACTTTACATGAAAAGGCATCCATGATAGATTAAAAGGGAGGGAGGAAGTTGCCTAATAATATAAATAGGGTCCTATTTGTCGAAGACAGAAAAAATACACATACTGTGTTATTGGTGCTTATATCCAACAGATACTATGTTTATGGAAAATGAAATTAAAGAATCCAATATTATATGTTCTCTAGAAAAGCAATTTTTAGCGATGCTGATGATGATTCTATGATGGACAGCCACTTGTTTAAGTTACTAGATCACCTCACTTCATCTATTTTTTTTTTCTTTAGTTTAGAAGGAACACACTTGTGCCAGCTGGGTCATCTTAATTTCATCTAGGTAAAAATAAAACCTGACCTAACCACTCTCCACAGCTTTCTAGAAACAGTAAGGGATAGGTGGGGGTGGGGGGTAGAGTGAGAACCTAGCATGCACCAGGCCTTTTGTTCAAGTCCCAGCACCTTAAAATTTTTAATCAATTAATAAAAATGTTGTATGCTCGTGTGTGTGTGTGTGTGTGTGTGTGTTAGGGATTGAACTCAGAGGCATTCTATCTCCGAGCTACACCCCCAGCCCTTTTTTTAATTATTTTTATTTTGAAACAGGTTCTTAATAGGTTGTTGAGAGTCTTGTTACATTGCTGAGGCTGTCCTCGAACCTGCAATCCTCCTGGTCTCAGCCTCCCAAGTACTAGGATTACAGGCCTGCACCACCACGCCCAGCTAAAAATCTTGTATGTTCTAACAACCCTGTAATCCTTTTCAGTTCAATGCCTCTAGCATTAATTCCCCCTGCTCCAAGATGAATCCAGTTCTGATTCATTCATCTGTTTGCTCATTCAATAGCTTGTCGTTGAGGACTGAGAATCTGCCAGATAGAAGATAGGTACAAAGACAACATCAACAGCCCAGGGCCACAGGTGAAGCTAATGGCAAGGCACTTCCCAGCATGTGTGAGGCCCTGACTTCAATTCCCAGCACCACAAAAAAACAAGCAAAAAACAGAACAAAACAAAACACCCAGTAAGTAGCCAGGCGGCCCATAAGGTCACGAATAAGGAGGCTTAGGCAGTTGCTTCCGGACAGAACAGAGAATTATCTACACACTTAGAACAAGTCCCCAGTAACCTCCAGCCACCCCCACTCCCCAATGGAAGTGGTGGGGACATAAGGAGCAGCAAGAGAGTGGACAGGTGTCCTTTCCACAATTAACTGCCTGCGGAACTCCAGGTTTAGCTCTGTTCACAGAATGGAAGAGAGTGTTTCTAATATGCCACGGGATGGGACACACTCTCTAGATGTTTTGCTTTTCCTGTTCCAATTTTTTTTTAAAAAAGGCATTTCCCCCTCTGAAACTTATGGCATGCTTAAAGTCATGATTTAAACCTCAGTTGTACAGAATGTACCTATATTGTATGAGAAATGTGAAATTCAAACAAACAAATGCACTAATCATAAATAACAAATTTTAAATGTTTTACCCATAGCAGCCACCTATGTCTTTTGTGAACAAAGCGCCACAGGAAAGTTAATTTTCATTCATCATAAATTAGTAGCTCTTCAATATGCTCAAAACATACTCTCCAACATACTCAAAATGCCATCTCATGCAGGATATCATGTAATACTTCAATGTCCCAATGGAAGAGCAGGGGCTTGTCATTAGGCAGACCTGGAATTAAGTCCTTCAGGCTAATTAACCTCTTGGTTTCAGCTTTCAGTCTGTTACAGGTGGACTAAGGATAAAACCCTGGGATTTTAAAATGATAAAATTAGCCGGGCGTGGTGGTGCACGCTTATAATCCCAGTACTTGGGAGGCAGAGACCGGAGGATCCGGGTTCACAGCCAGCCTCAGCTACTTAGTGAGGCCCTCCGCAACTTCGTGATACCCGGTTTCAAAATAAAGTATAAAAAAAATAGGGCTGGGGGTGTAGCTCGGAGGTAGAATGCCCCGGGTTCAATCCCTGGTACCACAAAAAAATGACACAAGCCAAGGTGTCTCCCACATACCAAATGCTAACTGAGTTCTAAAGATTCAAAGTTTCATTTGTAACAGACCAAGTCAAGACATTGTTAACAGTGAACACTACTCAGTTGTAACTGACTTTTAGTTTGGTTTTCATAATCATAAATCAGCTGTGCAAGTTGTCCCTATTTGAACATCATTTAAATTTTTTCTAAAAGTAATCCTGAATTTTAAAAGTGAGATTGCAATTAAAAATGATAATGTATCACTTCTCGGCCTTTTGGCTAAGATCAAGTGTAAAAATGATAATGTAGATGTGGTCTATGTATTGGCATAGAAAACTGTCCATAAAATATTAAGTTAAAATGCAAGGTACATAACATTCTGTACAATCTGATCACACATTTACAAGTATACACACATTTACACACACATATGCACACATAAACACACCCATACATATACCTATTTACAAGGGAGAAAATGATTGCTTTCATTTTCTTCTTTATACTTTTCTGTATTTCCCACATCCCATCATAAATCTGTTTTTTATAATGAGCATGTGTCTTTTATAATCATGGCTTTAGGAAAAACAGAGTTGCAGCTGTGCTCAGACAGACTATGGGGCTAATTCTGCCCTATTCAGACATTCAGACAGCACCAAACACTTCTCAGAGTTGAGATTTAAAAAAATATATTATTTATTCATTTATTTACTTGTGGTACTGGGGCTTGAACCCACGGGTATTCTACCTCTGAGCTACATCCCTAGCCCTATTTATTTATTATTATTATTTATTTTGAAACAGGGTTTCACTAAATTGTTAAAGGCCTCAGTAAGTTGCTGAGGCTGGCCACAAACCTGCGATCCTCCTGTCTCAGCCTCCCAAGTACTAGGATTACAAGTGTGTGCAACCACACCTGGCTCAGAGTTGAGAATTATACAGAAAAACATAATTTTGGTAAAGTGGTAACATTTTGCATTTGCAGTACTCTATAAAGTGCTTTCATGATCCTATGGGGCAGGGTATCTCACCCTGCTTTGTCAGGAACTTGACCCTAGGGGTGTCCCAGACCCCACAGCCTGTAACTGCCAGAGCGAGGGCAGCTTATCCCGCTAAAGCCTCTTTCCCACCCTCCTTTCTAAAGTTCCCCTAGCCAGGTCAAGGTGCTCCCCTGTCACTGGGGATTAATACTGACCATTAAAAATCGCTAGCAAATGTCACACATCCCAAAACCTCAGAGAGAGGCTGAAATTTGTAAAGCCATGGTTTGGACATCTTGAAGAAATGCTCTCAAGCATTTTCCCTAGAAAATGCTTGATATTTTACTCTTAAACATTTAGCTAAAAATATGAATATTGGCCCTGGGTCCTACAAAAGAGCAACATATGACAGATAAAGTGCTTTGCCAACTCTTTTAAGATTCTGTATGATTTAACACATATTAGTTCAGCTAATGATTTAATGCAGTTTAAAGACCTATAAAATGAAAAGTACACAATGATTTTGGAAAGCAAATAACTAAAATTCACTGATCATGGAGTTTTCTACCTATCACCTCCCCTCCCCCTGAAAACCACTTTTACCTGTCCCTGTGTGAAAACAATATCTAAACTGGCAGTCTTGAAGATTCCACACTTCCTGTTTTAAAGTTGCCTGGGAAGAGACTTTGAAGGAGTCTTTTGGGGTCTTCTACAAATTCACCATGCCCAGAAACCTTTTTTTTTTTTTTGTGGTGTTGGAACCCAGGACCTCATGCATACTAAGCTAAGCCACACCTCACAACCCTGAAAAATATCTTTAATATTTTAAAATAAATACCTGAGTATAATTATATCCTGGCTAAAGACCTGACAGCAAAATGCAGAATCTTTGAAGACTTTCGTTGTCAATATCCAAAAACCATGTGGCTTCAACATATATAAATCTCTCACATAGTGCATTTCTAAGAGTTCTTTTCACAAAATTTCTTTTGGCTTTGGAGACTTTTTAAACAATGAACACAAGAAAAAGTCTTAAAGAATGCAAAACACTTATGAAAACTTCTCTTTGCATCTAACTAGTAGAATGCCTTCAAAACTACTTGTGGTTTTCATCTGACTACTCAAGGAAAAAGACCCCAACTCCACACAGACCACCAGCCCCACTCGCAAATGCTGTTAAAAGGAGCCATTTTAACAGAATGATATAATGCCCTACTTTTGAACATGATTGGCCTTTGGGTTAACAAAACTTACATTTATTGTGTAAGAAAATCAGCTTTATTTTAATGTAACATTTTCAAAGTATTTATTTAGTTGAAATGTGGAGATGAACAAGGTACACACTTTAAAAAATAAAAAGAGAGGGGCTGGGAGCATAGCTCAGTGGCAGAGTGATTGGCTAGCAAGCTCCAGAACCTGTATTCCATCCTCAGCATGGTAAAAAAAAAAAAAAAAAAATTTAAATTTAAAAATAAAAAGGGAAGACACATTTTTGTCTGACTTGCATCTTAGAAAACTTGTGCTCCAGAGGGGCTTACAAAATATCCTGAAAATATGAAGCAACACGACCCAAACTTCACCCACCATAAAATCAATCACCTTACTTTGGGAGGCGGAGACCAGAGGATCCGGGTTCGCGGCCAGCCTCAGCTCTCTCTCTCTCTCTCTCTCTCTCTCTCTCTACCTAGTGAAGCCCTCCACAACTTCGTGAGACCCGGTTTCAAAATAAAGTATAAAAAATAGGGCCGGGGGTGTAGCGCAGAGGTAGAACGCCCCTGTGTTCAATCCCCGGTACCACACACACACACACACAAAAAAAAAATCAATCACCTTGCCCCGTGCCTAGTACTCGGCTCTCTCCCGGCCCCTCACAGGTAAGACATGCAGAGACCTCCATCTGTGAACCAGGTCCAGCCCCACATAGCTTTTCTGCACATCTGCATTTGACTGACCTGAGGGGAACTCATTTCCCGGGTTCCGTTTGAGGCTCTCTGTGGAAATCCTCCCTCTTCTGACAGAGGAGAACCATTTTTCTCCGAGGACACTGGCCTGGCCCCAGGGCTCTTCCTGAAGGACCACCGCTTGTAGATGGACAGCAGGGTCACCTGTGGGTCACTCAGAGTCGCCAGGAAGGACTGCTCAGCGCTCCGGGGCACCTTGCCCTCTGCTTTCTCCATGGCCACATCCATAGTCACACCTTCTCTCCCCACTAAAGCAGTTCGACCGCACCAGACTAGCTGGTCATGGTAGAAGGAAATGCTTTATGTTCTCCTGATTAGCAGAGGGAAGGCAGCCTTCTGCAACACGGCCGGCAGGGAGAGGCTGTCTTCGGTCTGGCGGCCAGCTGCGTACGTGCGCAGGCTGCACTCTGCCGGGGACCTGTTTGCTTTTGTTTATCTACACCCGTCTCACCAACAGGCAGCCTCTCACTCATCACTGAGAGCAGCTCCATGGGTCTCTGCACACGGCCCGTGCATGCTCTACACAGAGCTGCCTGCACCCTAGGCCCCTGCGTCCTTGAGCCCAGCACCTCACCATCTTCCAAGCTACACACCTCTTCCCTTTGGCCACATGTATACCCAGAAACCTGGCCTAGAGGCCAGTTATTACCAAACTGCAAGTGTTTTCTTGGAATAACTTCAGCGGCCTCTTCCATAGCTTCAACACTGGCGGTGTGCAGAACATTCGGTGAGACAAATACTTCCTAGGCAACATGACTTGCATTTCCAAGAAGGTAAGAAAGTTCCATGTTCCCTGCAGCTTTGTCTTCCCTTGACCCAAAAGCCTGACTTCAGTAAGAACTAACTGCACAGACTCACTGACTAACAGGGCTCACACGTCTCTTATACTTGGCACAACAGCCAGGAACTAATCCACGATGAAAGCTTCTCAGGCTACCTGCGTTTTCACTGAGGATTAACAGGAGACAACCCAGTCGGTGTAGTAATCCAGGCAGTCGCCTGCTCTGTTGGGCTGTGCTGCCTCCCTTCCCACCCTGAAACCCCATCCAGAGAGAAGGCGACCTCATCCCCCATGGGAGAAACAGCTCTGCCAGCCACTAGTCCTGGAGACACCTACTGCACAGGGATGTGTGTAATAGCCACACTGAAGACCAAACTGAGTTGGTAGGTAAAAGAGGAGGCACTGTCCCTCTGTATTGCTTCCCACAACGGAGTGTACTACACCTCGGGGTTGCTGGGGTATGCACCCAATAAGGGCATTTAAAACTCATGCCCTTCTGCTCAAGGTCACCGAAGTCTCTCTTTATAGGTTACCCACAATGACCCTCATCCCCCTTCAAGAACTCTGGACCAAGAGATCTGCTCTCAGGCTAGATGTGGAGCTCAATGGTAGAGCACCTGCTTCACCTTGCCAGGCCCTGGGTTTCATCCACTGCACCAAAAACAAACAACAAAAAAAAAAAACAAGGAGACCAGTTGTCTTGGAGGGAAGGTACCCCCCCCTCCATTCACCAAAGGCCCTTTGAGACCCCATTGTTCTTTTGCTCTTGTTTCCATCCCATGGGAACCTCACAGCTTGCTTGCTCCTACTTCTGAAGCATGCTCAGGGTAGCCAACGCCTCAACCAAAGAGAAAACGAAAAAAAAGAACCTGACTCAATTCCCAAGAAATGCTCTTCAAACCAGTGCCCGACAAGGAAAGGCCCATCTGATGCCAAGGGCCTCGGGCCCCAAACTCAGCCTCCCTGCCATGGCCCAACACTGCCCTGGCTTGTGATTACTCAAATCTTGCTTGCTTATCTACTGCTCTCGTTTCCTGGCAGGATCTAGCAGGATGTCTACATGCCTGCTGACCTCTCCCATTTCATTTACTGGGCAACCTAAATAAATGAAACATCTCTTTAAGCATTAGATTTTTATAAAATTCTAGCCATTTTGATGGAAAATTCTCCCCAGAGATATCATCTCTTTCTGCTGCCTTTAAAAATATGCATTATTCAACATAATTTTAACTATTCCTTGGTGATATGGGATCATCACAAATATAAATGCTTCTGTGCTGCAGCTATGAATGGCTGTGTGCACTCAGCCTGAAGTGGAAGCCCCCATCTTGAGTCGCAACCATGATTGCCCCAGTAACCCTGGTGGGTTTCCCTGGGATACTTCCCCAGCAATCTCAAGTAAACAAAACTATTAGAGTGGCAAGTGGAGCTTTGCCACCCAGACCATGGCGCTGTCAGCACCAAGAATGTGCCTAACATCTCTGATACTAGTTTGAGATAAACCAAGTGCATTCCAATCTAAAGTCACTTTTGTCTGACCCAAATTGCAGGTATCCACTGGTCTTGCTGCCACCCATGACCACACTTCTTTAAGTCCCCAATAAATTGCAATTCTGGATCTGTCTGCCTCTTTTTTTTGGTCTCATAGAACCTTGTGGCTTGTTCTCAAACACTGGGGCTGGATGTTTCTAGAACAATGACTTATAAGGAAAACATGTTGGAATCATATATTTTAAATGTTTTAGATAGAATAGTCTGTCCTGTTAGCTCCAGGAACTATGGAACATTTAAATACTTTACTGTCCATAACCACTTCTCCTGGATGGTCACTCGGACTCAGAACCCAGCCAGAAAAGCAGGCGAGGGCCAGGTTAGGAAGGGCAGGAACCCTAGACTTTGTCATGCAGGTGGTAGAGAATCTTAGGACTTCCCTCTTGTTTTTGTTTCTGGTGGTTCTAGGGATGGAATTCAGGGCTTTATGTATGTTAGGCAAGTACTCTACCACTGAGCTATACCCCAGCCTCACCAGCAGTTTTTAAGCAGAGACTTACAGGATTATAGTGTATTTGCAATCTGGAAATACAATTCTGGCAGGAACAAAAATGAAGACTTGGAGGAGAGCAGCATTACAGGGATTACGAGCAGCAGGGAAAACTAATAGTTATGCAGGATTAAACAGATGAGGGCCCCTCAAGCTCAGGGATCTGTGGATCACAGCAGGTGACATGCTCGGGACCTAAAGATGACAGTGCCGTTTATGGTTTGGCTGACTGGGCACATGGTGCGAGTGAACCAAGATGAGGAAGAAAAAGGTAGAAAGCAGGTCTGGAGGTGAAAACAGTAGGCTGTCCTTCGTTCCCAAGGAATCTAGGAACCTGGGAAACAGAGGAGGTACAAGACGCTTTCCCAGGCTGGAGGCTCAATTCCAAACTCCTCTTTCTGGAACCTTCCCCTACATCAGACTCCAGGATTCCCCTTCTCCAGCCAAACCCTCCTTATCCTGTAAGCCCTGCCTCTGCAGAATTGCCAACTACCCTAGTGAGTAGGGCTCTACCTTTTCTGAATTCCAACATCACTAATGTCAGTACTATCTGTGTGGCGGGTACTTGGCCTTTATCATGACTGGAGGGCAAGTCTTCTCCGTCCACTGAGGCTGCAGTTAGATCAGCCCATGCTTGTAACTGACACCCAGCAGGTGCTCAGCTCCAGGTAACATGGTACACTCCTGGAACACAAAGGTTTTGCATCTTAGCTGCCCACAGAGCTACCACAGTGATGAGCACATGTCAGATGTTAAGTACATTTAAGTAAGTATGTCTAACTATATTTAATTAAGTATATTTAAATAAGTGAGTTGAACCAAATATACAAATCAGAATGTACTCTCTACCTAGAATTTTATGGTGCTTTTCTGTCCGCTGTATCACAATGCAATGGCAAACTCCATTGTTCTCTTACATATTCCTTCTAGAACAACAGGCCTTCAAGTGTCGCCTTGAACTAAATTATTCTGCCTCTCATATGTGCAAACTTCACCAGCAATTTCCTAAATAAATTCATCTTGTTTACCTCCTACCCACCTTCTTGGTCTTTGTGATTCTTTTCTGTATAAAAAATGAAAATCCCTTTGGTGTCCTAAACAATCCTTTTGCAACTTGAGAAGCCTGAGCCCAAAGGCAGATGGGCAGCTCAAGTTTCCATGAATCTCCAGGACAAAGGGCCCTGTTTAGGAGGAGGGATATCTAGTTAAAATACTTCAGCACTCACAAAGATTGCCTGCTCAACCTGGCCAGAGGATCACAGTGGGCAGGGCTTCCCAGTGAAACTCTCAGGCAGGTCAGCCCAGCCTTCCCAGGTCCTGTGACAGGACAGGATGGCAGAAGTTAACACTAAGCTGCGTGCTGGAAGCAGGGTCCTGGAAGGTTCCCCCACAGAGAGCGTGGGCAGTACAGACAGCTAGGAACCCACAGCTTGTCCTTCACACCGGATCATTTCGAGCCTGAGAGTCAAATATTAAGTGTATATACCACAGAAGACACGAGGGAACACAGGACACGTCCTGCTGTTAGGGGAGCAGAGCAATAGAGGGCAGCACTCAAGTATGAACAAAGGTTCAACCTGCAAATGGCTGCAGGTCAAAGTCCTGCTTGGTCCTCACGCCACTGTGTGAGAAGGCTGGTGACCTCCCACACCAAAACAGCTAGTTTGGCAGGACTTTTATACCAGCTTATCAACAGAACACAGAACAAAACAAAAGATACCTGGCTAAGCTCACTGGAGGGAGTTCTCTTTAACAAAACTACACTTGGCTGAACAGCCCGGAGCAAAAAATAAATACAATAGTTCTAAATGATAAAAAAAATCAGATGGGATTTAAAAGAGACACACTGAGAACATAAAAAGATAAGAGCCAATGTTTTGATTTCACAGTTCATCATGTGCACCTTCAACATCCCCTAGTACCCACCTGGGAAACTCCAACGCTGGGTTACTCTAAGTTCAAATCAGCTTCATGCCTGTCTCCTCCCCGCTGAATAAGGATGTGACAAAACATATGTCCAGACAGCTGGCTATGCTCTGATTTATCACCACTAACCTAGACAGGTCCCTTGGTGCCACCTGGCAGTCCACTACCTCCCCCAGTCCTCTCACACCTCCCTCTCCTAGACACCAATCCTCCCTGCTTCTCTGACCTCAGCTCCCAGCCCCTCCTCACTCTCAGGCAATGACCCTGCTTCCTCCTATACTGAAAGAGAGAAGCAGTCAGAAAGCTGCAAACATTCCCATACCTTTGCCATCCACCAGTTGGCATTCCTCCCACTGTGCGGGGTGACGGTGACGTGCACTCCCCCCAAGGTCAGCCTCCAGCTTACCCCATCCTCCTGGTTTTCCTCCCTACACCAATAGCTCCTACTCAGAATCCTTCACTAGAGACCCCTAGTCCCCAAACCTCTAAATGCTGGAGTGGCCCTGGCTCGACCTTGGGTTTCTTCTCATCTGGACCCATTCCTTGCTGATTTCACCCACTCCTGTGGAAATACCACCTTTCTTAAGTCTGATCAGGCTGCTATAACAAAATCTTAGGTTGAATAACTTATAAGCTGAAATTTATTTTTCATAGTTCTGGACGCTGTGAAGTCCAAGATCAAGGTGCTGGCAGGTTCGCTGTCTGTTGAAGACTGCTCTCTGCTTCAGAGAGGGGCCTTCTAGCTGCATCCTCACAGGGCAGAAGAGCAAAGGGGCTCCTTCCAGCCTCTTTTTTTTTTTTTTTTGGTAGTATTGAGGATTGAACCCAGGGGCATTCTACCTCTGAGCTACACCCCCCAGCCCTATTTTATTTATTTTGAAACAGGTTCTCACTAAGTTGCTGAGAGTCTTGCTAAATTGCTAAGGCTGGCTTTGAACCTGCGATCCTCCTATCTCAGCTTCCCAAGTACTGGGGTTACAGGTGTGCACCACCACTGTATAAGGACACTAATCCTTATAAAGCGCCCTCAGGACCTAGTCACCTCCCAAAGTCCCCACTTCCTAATGCCACTGTTACCAGGAAGGAAGGTTCCAGAGCCCGTTGTCCCACTCAAACTCAGGAGGCAGACTAGTAAAGGAAAACAGGTTTATTTAAAGACCGTTTTGAGGAAAATACAGGCCTTTTTCTGTGCCAAATCTCCATCTTCAGGAGTTCACAGGTATGGACAGCTTTTATAAGAGGAAAGGAGGCCCAGTAGGACAGGAAGTATACATCTGCAGATTTAGCCAAAAACATGACACAGTCTCAGGTTCCAGTATCCATTAGGGCCTGAGGGTAGCCCCTCAAACCCCATTCTCAGTAGGAGGAAACCTCAGATGCAAAAAAACCTTCTAATTTTAAATACCTTGGGGTTTAGTTTCCAATGTAGGTATCTGCAAGGACACACATTCAGACACTAGCATTACCTACAGCCAACAACTCCCGAAGTCCACACTGACGGACCCAAATGCTTGGTTACCGTGTCCCTTAGATATGTAATATACATTTCGAGCTTACCTGTAGCTTATCCCCCAATATTCTTCTCCTTCCCTGCTCCTCCTACAGCCTTCCTCATCTTAGTAAATGAGAGTCCTTCTACTTGCCCAGGAAAAAATTCTGGATCCATTCTTGGTAAGAATCATCTCCTTCTTTCAAACCCATGTAGGAATGTCCAGCAAATCCTGTCGGTTTTACCTTCAAAATACATCGAACATCCAACTACTCCAGAGCACCTCCCCCTCCACCCGGGCCCGGCTCCAGCATGTCTCACCTGCTCTCCACCCCTGGAGTCTATGCCCAATACAAAAGCCAGAAGAAGCCTGTTAAGGGAAAGTCAGAAGATGCCATTCCTGGCCGGGCATGGTGGCGCACACTTGTAATCCCAGTACTTTGGGAGGCGGAGACCGGAGGATCCGGGTTC
>PVJS01003317.1:0-38674 GCA_004027185.1 Glis glis
GAGCCTGTAAGAACAGGTGGCATAAGCCCCACTTACACTTCCGTCTTTCCCAGCCCATGCACTAAAACTGAAATGGGAGTGTCTCCTCTTACAGTGTTCTTGTCCAGTGGGTTTCGATGAATGAAGTCAAAGGACTAATGAAGGGTAGAGAAATATGAGTTTAAGTCAGGGAAAGATAATAAGACAAAAACAGCCCCCCCCCCTAGGGGGGGAAGGGATCCTCAAAAGAGAGTAACCACCAAAGCTCTTGGGAGGTGGGTTTTCAACCCTGTTGAGGTTCCCATTATGCTATTTTATGACTGGTCAGAATTGGATTTTGGGGAACCAATGTCTTTGACCAATTTCAGGTCTTAATTTGAATTGTTAACTAGTGGGCTGTGGGGCCCTTATCTCCTTGTGCCCACTGGTCTCTCACCTCCCTGCTCACCTCTGTCCACCTCACAGAAGGTGATGCAGATGGCCTTTCTAATTCCTCCTGTTCCCAGGTCCTCTGCCCTGCCTCACATATTTGATGTCATATTTAATTTGCAGTTCTTTTATTTTTTAAATCATGGACTATATTTCTTAAAGCATGTTTATATTAAATATAAACATAAAAAGGAACAGAATGTTGAGGGAGTTCACATATACTTCTTTCTCCTTCTGCCCATATTTTCCCCTTTATTATCTTGTATTGTTTTGATCCATTTGTTAAAACCGATAAGCCACTATTGATATATTACTATTTTTTTGCAGTACTGGGGATTGAACGCAGAGTTATTCTACCTCTGAGCTATACCCCCAGCCCTATTTTTTATTTTTTATTTTGAAACAGGGTCTCACTAAGTTGTGGAGGGCCTCACTAAGTAGCTGAGACTGGCCACGAACCTGGATCCTGTGGTCTCAGCCTCTCAAGTACTGGGATTACAAGGGTGCACCAACACACCTGGCTGATATATTACTATTAACTGAAACTCATAGTTTGTGCTAAAATTTGCTCTTTGTGTTATATAATTTATAAATTTTGCTAAATGTATAATGCTATATGTCTACCGTTACTATAGTATACAAGATAGTTTTACTTAATATTCTCTACGCTTCACCTATTCATTCTTCTTCCCCTGTACCTCCCAAACCCAGGCAATCACTGATATTTTTACTTTCTATACAATTACACATATTCCCAAATGTTTTGTGGCTGGAATTTTGCAGGATGTAACATTGCAGATTGGCTTCTTTTCCTCAGCAAGATGAATTTAAGCTACACTGGTTTGTGCCCTTTGTGCCCCTGAGTGTTGACATCTGCTGACCATTTAACAAACAACAGCTGATTAAATTAACATAGCACTTTGGTAGTTTGTTCTCAACACAGGGGAACTGAGTGTGGAGGAAAAAAGCAAACATTAGCAGTGGTTGACCTAGGTCAGAACTCAAAATTGTGCCCATTCTCTACCTCTCAGACTCTGTAGGAACTGTAGTTGACTCCTCATTTCAACCCGGCCATTCCTAGAAGCTGAGGGAGAGTGAAGTAGAACCTGATACTCTGGACAAAATCCTCCCTGGCATGATGGGTTACTGATGGGACAAGTAGATACAGGTCAGATCAACACCTGCTCCTGGGTGTCCTCAGGGCCTGCTGCACACTGTGGCTTCTTGCCTTGCTAGAATGCATGGAATTCCTCAAATATTGATGAGGCTCTGCCAGAAGTACCCATAATCCAATTATGAGTAGATAGTTGGAGCAAGAAAATAAATAATATTATTAATAGATCATAACTCATTGGATATAATTGAATAAATTATTCCATACTAATATAAACAAATGATGAATAAATTGAAACTTTATGAGGAGTAGTTACCTAGTGAAAGAGACTGCTAGACAGTAGACAATCAAGTAATAAAAATGAGCATCATCTTTGTTAGTTTTTCATCGTTGTGACCAAAATACATGACAAGAACAACTTATCAGAGGAACGTTTTATTTGGGTTCAAAGTTTCCGAGGTCAGTCTATGTCAGCAGGATCCAAGGCAGAAACATCACAGTGTCAGGGCATGGCACAGGAAAGAGACTGAGCTTACAGAAGCCAGGAAGCAGAAAGAAAAAGAGAGAGAGAGACAGAGAGACACAGAGAGAGAGAGAGACAGAGGGAGAGAGAGGAAGGGACCAGGAACAGATATAATTCCCAAGACCACACTCCCAGTGACCTACTTCCTCCAGCCAAGTGTCACTTGTCTAGAGTTACCACCCAGTAAACAATTCAAATTATCAACCTATAAAATGGATTAATTCACTGGTGAGATTACAGCCTTCACAATCCAAACATTGTCTACAAGCCCATCCTCTGAACCTTGCTGTGTTGGGGAACAAGCTTTCAACACAGGACCCTTTCTGGGGGACATTCCAGATCAAAACCGTAATGTCATCTATAATGGAACAGATTGAATTTGTCATCTAACAAGTTGCAATGGTATGAAAAGCACCATTCTGTGATATTCCTACCAAAGTTATGTAACTTCAGACTAATCACAAGGGAATAACAGACAAACACAATTTGAGGAACTTTATACTAATAGCTGGGCTAAATTTTTTAAGGAGGTTATAGACTTTATGAAATGAATGAGAAAGTAATCTGGACTAAATTTGATGAGGTTTACATTATTTTGTGCCTATAGGACGAGACATGCTGATGTCTTCCTAGCCTTTCTTTCAGGCAGCGATAGGAGATCTCTTCAAAGGCTATTACCATTAAAACAAGAAGCAAAAACTGTTGGTAGGATGTGGATAAAATGGAATACTCCTATGCTGTTCAAAAAATGAAATGTAAATTACTAAATGTAAATTAATTAAATATAAATTACTTAAATTACTTAAATGCAAATTACTTAAAATAAGAAATAAGTTCTTATGTAAGAATAGAAATTCATGTTTTCATGAAGAACTGTATGGAGGTTCTTCAAAAGATGAAGAACAGATATGCCATGTGATTCAGGTATTCCACTTCTGGGTATAAGTCAAAAGAAATGAAATAAACATACCTAAAAGATAAAATAAGCACCTGTTTATTTTGGCACTATTCACAATAGATGAAATATGGAATCAGCCTAGATGCCCAACAATGGATGAATGGGTAAACAAAATGTAACACATACACACGTGTGTAAATCAATATATAATGCAATACTACTCAGCCATAATGAACAACAAAATTCTGTCATTTCAGCAACATGAATGGAACTGGGAATCTTTATGTTAAGTAAGTAAAATAAACCAGGCACAGGGAAAAGTACCCCATGATAAATGCTTGAGGAGACAGATATGTATAATACAATTTAACAGTAAATATTGTGTGCATATATAAAAACATATATATATATATATTTGTTTTTATGTATCAGCTGAAGATAAATTTAATTAAAAAGAAAACTATACAGAAAACATCCATATTAATGGTGAGCAACTTGTAACTTTCTTGTTAATATCAATAACAAGACAAGATGTCTCCTTCTGCTATTCCCATTTGACACTGTATTGAAAATCCTAACTAATACAATAATAAGAAAAGGAAAAAAATCATATGCATTGGAAAGAAAGAAATAAAAATTTTAAATGATTGTCCATTTAGAAAATCCCAAAGAATAAGAAAAAAAAATCCATCCCAAATTCCAAATAACGATAATAAAGAAACAAACCAAAATACAAACTTCTTGAATTAATAATCAATACACCTCAGGCAAAAGGGCAATATATATCAATTATTTTCTATATGCCATAAATGAGCAACTGGAATTGAAATTAAAAACAAATATAATTTATATTAGCCAATCAAAATATGAAACATTTAGGTATAAATCTGCACAATATATACAAAGTCATTTGAGGAAAACTGTAAAATGCTGATGAAAGAAGCCAAAGGTCTGAATAAATGGAGAGATATTTCTAGTCAGCAATATGAAGACTAATTATTATTGTCAATATTCTTGATTTAATACAGATAAAATGTAAACCCAACCAAATTATAGACAAATTCTATTTTTTTTATTTTATTTTTGTGGTACTGGGGATTGAACCCAAAGGTATTCTACCTTCAAGCTAAACCCCCAGCCCTATTTTTTCTTTATTTTGAAACAGGTTCTCACTAAGTTGCGGAGGGCATCACTAAGTAGCTGAGGCTGGCTTCAAACCTGTGATCCTCCTGTCTCAGCCTCCCAAGTTCTGGGATTACAAACATGCACCACCATGCCCGGCTCAAATTCTACTTTAGATTTCAATAATCAGACTATAAAATTTATATGTAGTGGCAAAAACAAAAGACGATAACCAACACTGAAGGAGAACAAGAGTCAGTAGACTTTTCCTAAGTGACTTAGCATAATAACTGCAGTAATAAAGTCTGCGTGGTACCGATAAAAGAACACACAAGTAGATAAAGGGAAAAGAATAGAGAGTGAAGAATATATTTACATATATATAGTTAACTGATTTTTGGTAAAAGAGCAAAGGCAATTCAATGAAGGCAATTCAATTTACTAGTCCTTTGAACAAACATTGCAGAAACAACTGGACATTCAAATACAAACAGATGAATCTAGATGTAGACCTTACACCATTTACAAAATCAACTCAAAGATAGGCTGTAAGTTTAGAGGACTTTTTTGTGTTACTGGGGATTGAATTTTGAGGCATTCTACCTCTGAGCTACACCCCCAGCCCTATTTTATTCTTTATTTGGAAACAGGGTCTCACTTAGTTGCGGAGGGCCTGAGGCTGGATGGGAACCTGTGGAATTGCCACCCTCCTATCTCAGCCTCCCAAGTACTGGGATTAAAGGTGTGTGCCACCATGCCCAGTTTAGGCTGTAGATTTAAATGTAAGCTGTAAAACTATAAATTCTGAGAAGACAGAATAAAGAAAATTTAGATGACCTTGTTCTTACAATGGAATCTTAAATATGGCAACAAAAACTCTATCCATGAATGAAGCAACTGATTAATTGGACTTCGTTAAAATAAGAAAAAACTTCTACTCTGCAGAAGATACTATATGGGAAATGAGGAGAAAATTCATAGACTGGAAGAAATATTTTCAATTGATGTATCTCATAAAGGACTATTATTCTAAACATAAAAAGAATGCTTAAATTAAAAAATAAGAAATAGACCAACACAATTTAAAAGATGATTAAAATCAAATGTCTAAAATCAAAACAGATAAAACCAAATGGTAGAAATGATGTGGTACAAAGGGGACTATTAGTCATCGCTAATGGGAAGGCAGAACGGAGCTGACACTTAGGAAGATATTTTAGCAGTTTCATACAATACTGGAATACAATGATCATGTGATCCAGCTGTTATGCTCCTTGATATTTATTTAAAATACATCTGTACATAAAAACCCACAGATGGTGTATTAGTCGGCATTTTCATAGCTATAATCTAAAAGACTTGACCACTTATTTTAAAGGAAGGAAGATGAAGTCACGGTTTCGGGTTCGGTCCATGTGAGGACCACAGATTTCAGCGCATGGAGGCGAGAAGCAGATAAAGGGAGAGCATGAGGCTTTGCCCTCACATCACGAAGGCCAGAAGCAGGAGAGAGAGAGAGGAGGCCAAGGGGTGGAGGAATCACATATAATCCCAGGGCCTCAGCCCCAGGGACCCCCTTTTCCAGCCACACCCTGCCAGTCTAGGACACCACCCAGCTAAATCCACTGTAATGGATTTATCCACTGCTGAGATTACAACTCTCATTACTTAACTGTACCAACCCTGAATATTAGTAAATGAGCTCTTTAGGGGACATTTTACATCTATAACAAATGTATATTTACAGTAGCTTTATTCATCATTGCCCCAAATTGGAAGCAACCAAAAAATCTTTTAATAGGTTAATGTATAAACTAACTGAGGCTCATCCAAAAATTATTTAGTGCAAAATTAATAATTATTTAGTGCAAAACTATTTTTGTTAAAGCAATATAAGCTATTTGATCATGGAAAAATGAAGGAAACTTATGTGTATTACTAAGTAAAAGAAACCCAACTGAAAAGGCTTCATACTATAATTCCAACTGTATAACATTCTGGGAGATGCACTACTATGGTGACATGGAAGAGATCATTTGTTGCTATGGCCTTGAGGGGGAAGGGTGCGATGAATGAGCAGAGCATAGAGGAAACTATCTTATAGGGCAGGGAAACTATTTTAAAATGCTATATACATGCAATTGTATACTAGTCAAAACCTATAGAATGTACCCTATGTAATCTCTGAACTGTGTATGATGATGTTGGTGCATGGAAGGTGTCTGATTAGCTACACTGGTGAGGGGTATTGAATGTGAAAGAGGCTGTGTGGATATGGGGAAGGAAGTGTGGACTTTCCATTTAATTTTGCTTAATAATTAAAATTCTTCAATTAATAATTAAATTATAATGATTAAGAATGGAATAATTAATAATTAAAATTCTTTTAATTATTAAAAAACCAACCTTAATCCACAACTGTAGCCAAAAGGAGCTTTGCATTGATCTGTGTATTTCCAGGGCTTACTATTGATACCCTCCTGAGTATTTGGTCTAGAATGAGAATTCAGTGCATGGGAAGTGAGAGGTCATAGAACTGGTGGGATGATGCATAGTTAGAGCTTGTTAGCCAGAGTAACTAGTTAGCTAGAGTAACTCCATACTGTTACCCAGAATGACCCCAAAACTGGCCTTATAACAGGGAAATTCACGTTGCAAAAATCAAACCAGGATGTTGTCAGGGTAATGGGTAAACAACACTGTGTTACTGTCATTGTTATTGTGCTAACAGCTTATTTTTGCTTCTGTACGTTCGTTATGCTTGGCTTGCTCAAATGCTAAAAAGAACCATGGGGACTTCCCACTCCTGCTATGGGAACCTGCTGTGAGAACCTGTACTTCTCACCCCCCTTATAGCTCCTGGCTTTGTAGTTTTAATCTATAAAATGAGCCTTAAAAATGGCCAGCTACTGCACTTGGGTTTGATACCCACTGTAGTCCCAGCTGGTAATAAAGACTTTCTATTGGCATTATCTTGGGTCTGAGTGGTCTTCTCTTATGGTCTTATCTCGTAACACTGAGAATTTAAACCAGGATCCTGAGATGAGGTTTTGTACTGATGCATTTGCCACTATCTCTTTGTACCACCAATTACTCATTCCTTAAAAACAAAGATTAGAATAGTTGATCTGAGATTTCTTTATTCTTTAAGCTTGCTGCGATTCTTTTTTCTACAAAAGGAAAGGCCCAGGCAGGGGTCTCAGCTCAGCAGAAGGAAGGAGGAGCAGAGCAGAGACCTCTCTGTTCAGTAGAGGAAGCTACTGAGCTTGTTTTACTCCAAATAAGGTAGAGTGCTTTCTTGGGAATTTTGAGCTATTTGAGTCCAATGGAAAATTATTGCTTATCTTGGTTGTGATAAAGGGCTCTGTATGACTTGGGATCACTCAAAAAAGATTACACAAACAAACTTTTTTGACCTCCATTTTAATCAATGGGTGCTGTAATTATTAACTAAATTCATGTTAATTTTGAATGCCAGTAATTAAGGTGAATGACCAAGTACTGAATCATGGTCCACAATCAATAAATGCTTATGAAACCAGCTGAACTGAATGTCTTGCTTTGAGGAAGGGTACGAGATGCAGAGGTTATGGGTTTCAGCACCAACTGTACCACCTGCAGACTGTGCATCACTAGCTAAGGGACTGAATCCCCAAGGACCAGCTTCCTCAGCCCTAAAATGGAAATAATTTTTAACCTTAGTCTAAGGAAAGTAAGACAATCAACAGGGAAATAAGGGATGTTAAACTCCTCTGTAAATGTCAGAATCCCTGGAACTGTTAGGACTTTGGGAACTCTTGGAGATGGACTAAATGACTAAATGAATTTTGCATTGTGAGTTGACCATGAAGTCTATGGGTTCAGGGGCGGACTATAATGGCTTGGATTTAGAATGTCCCCCCGGCCATCACAGGGACAAGGTAGCAATGGGGCAAGCAGGGCTTTGTTGCTAAGGAGTGGTCTCTGGGGGTATGTTTACCTCATTTCCTTCAGATAAATACTTGGTAGTAGTACAACTGGATCATACGGTACTTCTATTTTGAGTTTTTGAGGAACCTCCATACTGTTTCCCTAATGACTGCTAATTTACCCTCTCACCAACAATGGATGAAAACTTCTTTTCCTTTACATCCTTGCCAGTATTTGTTATTTCTTATATTTTTGATGATAGCTATTCTGCCTGAGGTGAGGTGGAATCTCAATGTAATTTTGATTTGTATTTACATAATGGCTAAAGATGTTGAATGTTTTTTTCATATTTTCATTTGCTGCTAATTCTTTTGAGAGGTATTTTGTATTATATTAGTTATGATGTATGCTAATTAACAGGTATGTACTGATGTATGTAAAGCCCAGTTTATAGGAGAGTGTTACGCACATACATTATGGCAACTTTCCTTATGTGTCCTCGTGTACTTCTGGGCATATAATTTATATTTGTAATGCTGTTGAATCACCATCATGCTCCAGGTAGCACTAAATTGCTATAACAAATGTGCCATTTTTCTTCTATTTTATTATTTCCTATATGTGTCTTACCAACTAAAGTCCCAAAAAAGAGATGAGCCATATGCTTGGCAGCCACCGAAATACCTGCACACAGGACAGGAACCTAATGCCCTAAAAAAATTCTGTGTTGCATGAGAGCCAAAGTTTTCATTAATGTCCTCCCCAGCAATCTTCCCCATAGTGTGATTTGTGATGTTAAATTCAGAAACTACCTCATTTCCAAGGTGAGCTGTTTTCTTCTTTGCTGCACCACAGCGCTCTCAGTGTTCCCAAGTTCACATCATGAACCTCCACAACAAAGATGAGAAAGCTCAAATATATTACATTTAGCTGCTTAAAGGACTTTGTGCTTTTGCAGCTTTGGAGTATACATCTTTTTAAAAAATATACTTTAATTGGTGCATAGTAATTATATATCAGTAGGTTTGAAAGTGAAACAAGCATATATGTACACTGTATTTAGTGTATTTCCCTCTAGATCCCACCACCTCTTGGCCCTCCCCATTCCTGTTAGTGTGGTTGGTAGTGATACCTTCATATATGGGCATAGCATTATTTGAACTGTTTTCTTTATCAATCCTCTTTCTTCTCCCCATATTCCTCCCCCAGTTCCTTTCCCCTATTCTACTTGTCTCTCTTCTCATTTATTTATCTTCTCATTTATCTTTTTCTCTAGCTTCCATATATGAGAGAAAAAATATGACCTATGGCTTTCTGAAACTGGCTCATCCCTCTTAGTGTAATATTTTCTAGTTCCTATCATTTTCCTGCAAATAACATAATTTTGTTCTTCTTTATGGCTGAGTAAATTTTCATTGTGTGTGCATATCACCTTATATTTACCCATTTATGTATTGATGGATGCCAAGGTTGGTTTCATAATTTTGCTATTGTGACTTGTGCTGCAAAAAACATGGGTATGCATGTATCATTATAGTATTATGACTTTAATACCTTTGGAAAGATAGTGACGAGTGGCTTAGCTGGGTCATGTGTTGGTATCATTTCTAGTCTATTGAGGAACCTCCATATTGATCTCCTTCGTGGTTGTACTTATTTATTATCTCACCAGCAGTGTATAAGAATTTCTATTTCACCACATCCCCATCAGCATTTATTATTGTTTCTATTCTTGATGATTGCCATGCTAACATTGTTAGATGAAATCACAGTGTACTTTTGTTTTGCATTTCCCTGACTGCTAGTGATGTTGAACATTTTAAATATATTTAATGGCGATTTTTATTTATTCAAAATAATAAAATACTCAGGAAGAAATCTAGCCAAGGAGGCAAAGGAGATCTCTATGATACAGAAACAAATCGTCACTTATAGTCAATCAATTTTTGACAAAGAAAAAAACTAAAAGCTGGAGAAATGACATCATTTTAAAAAAATAGTGCTAGAAAAACTGGATATCCATGTAGAGATGAATGGAATTAGACCCCAATCTCTCATCATGCACAAAAGTGAGCTCAACATGCATCAAAGGTGTGATAGTCAATTTAGGTTGTCAACTTGACCTGATCATGACACACCCAAGATCATGTGACTTTGGGTGTGTAACAGCAGATTAAACAGAAAGCCCTGCCCTGAATGTCGGCAGCATTATTCTGATAGGTGCGGACTTAGATAAAAGAGGGAGAAGCCGCATAGAACGTGTGCGACTCTTTCCGAGGAAAACGCATCTGCTCTCACCTGAGATCGTCGGCCGCTGGCTTCACCGTTCTCTGAAGAGCTTCTTGATCTTCTCAGCCTCCAGCCCTTCGAACTGAAACCTCACCATCATGTCTCCGAAGAGCTTCCTGATCTTCACGTCTTGGACTGGGACTGAATTAGTGGGTGCTCCAATCCTGAGACTCCAGCTCTTAGACCGTTCGACTAGCTACTGGTTCCTCTGACTCTCCACGTGCAGTCAGAACCTGGGACTACATTGCTTCAAACTGTAAGCCCATCTGATAAATCCCTTTTTCAAATATACTCATTCTGTGAATTCTGTTAATCTAGTGAACCCTGTCCAATACAAAAGGTCTAGAAATTAGACCAGAAACTTGCAATTACTAGGAGCATATATAGGACCAAATCTCCAACATAGACACTGGTAGAAACATCCTCAATAAGACCCCCAAAACTTAGGAAATAAAACTGAGAATCAATAAATTGGGCCAGGAATAGTGGTGTGTGCCTGCAATCCTAGGGTTTGGGAGGCTGAGATAGGAGGATCTCTGGTTCAAGGCCAGCCTCAGCAGCTAAGTGAGACCCTCTGCAACTTAGCATGACCCTGTTTCAAAATAAAAAATGAAAAGGAATAGGGGTGTTATCTCAGTGGTAGCATGCCCCTGGATTCAACTCGCAGGACCAAAAAAAAAAAAAATAAATAAATTGGTATCATATTAAAAACCTTCTGCGCAGCAAAGGAAAAATCAAGAGCTTGAAGAGAGAGCCTACAGAATGGGAGAAAATCTTTGCCTGCTACTCCTCTGATGCAGGACTAACATCTAGAATATACAAAGAATTTTAAAAACTTAACACTAAAAAATCCAATAAAAATCAGTATATCAAGCCGGGCGTGGTGGCACACGCTTGTAATCCCGTACTTTGGGAGGCAGAGACTGGAGGATCCGGGTTCGCGGCCAGCCCCAGCTCTCTTTCTCTCTCTCTCTCTCTCTCTCTCTCTCTCTCTCTCTCCTTGGTGAGGCCCTCCGCAACTTCGTGAGACCCGGTTTCAAAATAAAGTATAAAAAAATAGGGCAGGGGGTGTAGCGCGGAGGTAGAACGCCCCTGCGTTCAATCCCCGGTACTGCAAAAAAAAAAAAAAAAAAATCAGTATATCCATAAGCACCCTTGCAGCCATAATCTAAAGATCTGACCACATAACTTAGAGGAAAGAATATTTATTTTCTTTAGTATCACGTTCATTCCATGTGAAGCTTGGGGCCACGGATCTCAGGGCATGGCAGAGGGAGAGCACATGGGCTGTGCTCTTTATATCATGAAGGCCAGAAGCAAGAGAGAGAGCAGGGGGAGAAGGGGCCATATATAATCCACAGTGCCACACCCCTAGTAACCACCTCCTCTAGTCACACCCTACTGGCCTACTGGGTACCACCAAGGTAAATTCATTACAATGGATTTATCCACTTCTAGGATTACAACCCTCATGACTTAATTATATCAACCCTGAATATTAATAAATGAGCTCTTTGGGGACATTTTACATCTAACTATAACATTGGGCAATTGAACTGAATAGTCACTTCTCAGATGGAAAATAAATTTTTATAACAGATGTTATCCAGCTTTGTGAGTCTTTCAAATTTGTTCTGAATCTTTATAATTTTTTGTACTTTCATAGATATTTACATTTCCAAATGAATATTTAAGGTTCAGTTTTTCAATATCCCAAAAGACTCCTGGAATTTTTATCATGGTGACAGTAAATCTGTAGGTAAATTTGGAAATAACTGATATACTAACCAAAATATTTTTTCAATTTTTGAATAAAGTTATGTTCTCAGTTTATTTTGAAACTTGTGTTATTGACTTCATGATGCTTTGTTTTCAGTGCAGTGGCTTGTACATCTTTTGGTAGAATATTTTCTGCATAATGAAATTTATGTTTTTAATAGTCTTTGTATAGCCTTTACCATTTCTTTGTCCCTGTGTTAAGGAATTATATTTGTTCTCATCATTTTGATGACCTTATGTTTAATAATCTTGTGAAGTTTACTACTCACTGATAATGCTTTTCATGAAGATTTAAATGGAATTTGGAGGTGCATTATCCTGCTATCAGGGTTAATATGTTTCTTATTTCCCATCTTTGGATTTTCAGGATAGTATTGAACAGAATTGGTGGTATTGCACATCCTTCTTGCATTTCTGATCTGTGAGAAGGTGTGCAGGTTTAATATTTAATGTTTAGTATGACATTTTAAGATGATATTGGTTGATATTCTTTATTACACTAGGAAAATTTGCCCTCTTCTAAGAATTTTGGTTATGAATGCATATAGTCTCATCAAATGTATTCTCTGCATCTATTGGTATAGTTGTCTATATTGGCTGGACTTTCTTCAATAAATATGCATGTAAGTATGTATACACAGTTGGATTTGATCTGCTACATATTGTTCATGACAACTCTATTTACATCCCTAAGGGATTTTGGTTTCAAATTTCTTCCTAAAAATTACCTTGTCAATTCACAAAAGCCAAATTACGGAACCAACCTAAGGTCCATCAACAGATGAATGGATCACAAAATTATGGGAAATACCCATAATGGAATTCTACTCAGAAGAACAAAATTAAAGAAGCACAAAATTATGACATTTGCAGGAAAATGGATTGACCCAGAGAACATTACATTAAGTGAGATTAGCCAGCCACAGAAAGTGAAGGGTCCTATATTTCTCTTCTATGTGGAAGCTAGGGATTCATCAGGATACAAGAAAGACATTAGATAATGGAGGAGAAACCCTAGTGCAGTGATGGAGAGGTTGAAGGGGAGGGTGGTGGTGCTGGTGGGGAGGGAAAATTAATGAAGGAAACACATCCATTGATGTTATATCTGTATGTGAAATTATCAATGCCAATCTCATTATCATGTATAGGGAAGAGTAGGGAGTAGGAAGGGAGCTGAGGGGAAGCTTACCAAGTGATGCCTCCATGTGTGTCCCTATCAATCAGAACTTCATTATGATGTGAGACTACAATGACTCAATAAAAGTATATTAAAAATTCTTTTTCAGAGTTCATATATCAGACAATGCTCATTGCATTAAGTGAGAAAAGTTCCCTGACATGGATCTGATTTCATTCCCTTCCATTTTGTGACCACTTAATGGTATCTGAGAATTTTAGATGACATTTATATCCTTCCAAAAAAGGTTCATTCTTTTCCCTGGGAAGTCAGAATAATCTCTGATGCAAAATTGGGCATGATATGAACAAAGAAAAAAATTGAATGCAGATATCAAATTAGCTCTACTATTCTCCCATTTCTTGAACACTGAGAACAATTTTTGTCTCACAGTTTTATCATGCTCTCTAACACAGGGTTTCTGCATTGATCCAGATATTCCAGCTGCTATATTACCAATGAATCTATTCCACCTGAATACAAGACATATATTACATTTAAAATAATATAACTAAAAGTTGTAATGTTTTTGGAAAAAATGTCATGATTGGTGAGGTGGCAATTACTAATGTCATCCTATGGCAACGATGGGATTGACTTTACTGACTGACAATGGGGCTTACCCTGGTGATGACATATCAGGCAAAGGGTTAGGACATCAGCCTACTCTCATTTCACCAATGACACATGCAAGAGAAGACTTTTGTTTCTTAGTCCATGAGTAATATTAATAAAACTTGTTTTTCCCCTTACACCAAACTAAACAGGATATAGACTGGGAGATTCGAAAGGGATTGCCCATCTCCTTGGTCCACCACATCAGCGATGGGGATGTGTATGAGGGGAGTTCATCTGATGAGCTTATACCCACTCATCCCTCTGCATAGTGGGTCATGCTGTGACTAGTCTCTCCCAGTCTAGAGGACTAAAATGATCATTTCTTCCCCTTCTGCATGGAACCACCTTGTAAAGAAATAAATGATACAACATGGCTATCTCTACCCTCTTAAAAATCAGGAAAATGATTTATTTCTACCACAGGCTGGATCTCACTGGAGATAAATAAGAGAGAATGCAAACAACTTTTCCTATAGCTGGCCAGATAATAAATATTTTAGATATTAATATCTGTCTATCCGTCTAATCCTTTATCTTTAATATATATGTCCTAAGAACAAGGGTTTTTCTCCTATTTTGTCAAGATCAATTCCCCTGACCTCACTCACCCATTTGTTACATGACCAGTTACTGTGGCAGTTCCAGAGGCTCTGTACTCTGTTACTTCCCTGGTGACAGAGGACATGAGAATCTGGTCCATGTTGGGTTTTATCAGCCTGGCACTGAATTACAAGGTAAACTGCTGTGTTTACTAGACTGTCCTGTTCCCAGAAAATGAAGTCTTGCTACAAGCTGTGCTGCCCAAGATGGAGGCAGTTTTGCAAAGGCAGTCCCTTGGCTGCCAAGGTGCATCATATCTGAGTCTTGTACACACATGTACCTCCAAGGCTGGCAATAATGCAGGGCAAAATATAAGTGTGTCCCACTGCTGTGCTGATCTACATTTGATACCATGCCAGGTCTAGAGGCACCATGTGCAAGCTCTAGCCCACATATTGGGGCCTTTATTTTCCATCCTGCTGTCTCCTTCTGTTGCTAGGGGTTGGAGGAGGATGGGTCGTGCCAGTCTCTTAGTTGTCTGGCAACTGTGGTCCTAGATGCTCAAAATCCAGGTACTGGCAGAGGGACAGGGGTCCTGGGACTCTACCCACCATGTTATTTAATCATCTCGGTACTGGTTTCAACTCCAAGGCCTGGACTTAATTCATTCTCCCTGCCCCAAGCATGGGATGTTTCTTTTCCTGCTTCCTGTCTTGGAATTTGGGGAAGGGGTGATGTGGGCAAGTCTTTCCTTCTTACCCTCTTTAAAGTGTCTATTCTTATTATTATATTAAAATCAGGCAGTAGGGATTCTCCTCTGGCTTCCTTAGCTCCTGTGAAAACACTTTGGAGTATGAATAGCTATTCAAATTAGTGTGTTTCTGGGGATACAATCACTGGATGATCTTAGCCACCATCTTCCTCCATCCCCTGGTAGAGTATCCTAAACTAGATGCAAGAAGCACCAAACCTAACATAAAACATGAATAAATTGTTGACAGTCTTAATTAAAGGTTAATAACACAACCAATTCAGACTGTATTTTTGAAATACTTGAGTCTTTCCATTCCTTCTCCACTTCTCTCCTCCTTCTTTAAGATTTAAGAACTCATTTTTTTATTGGGTTATTCGTGATTTTTTTGCTATGTTTGTAAAAGTACTTTTATTGGTGCATTGCAATCTCACATCATTATGTTGTTCATAGTAGTGTTATGTCTTTAAAGTTCTTTGTATATTCTAGATATTAGTCCTCTATCAGAAGAGTAGCTGGCAGTGATTTTCTTTCATTCTGTATGTTCTCTCTTTAGACTCTTGATGGTTTCCTTTGCTGAATAGAAGCTTTTTACTTTAATGCCATCCCATTTATTGATTCTCATTTTTATTTCCTGAACTTTACCAAATCTACTATAAATCCAAATTGTGTTCTTCAAGTTAGTTGTGAGCGCACACTCAGGATGTAAAGGACACACCTGCAAGTGGTTAGACTGGGGAGGCAGATGAGACCCTGGAGAACAAGAGCAGGGTGTTTAAAGAGAGGGGAGACTGAGCATACTGCATTAGCATACAGCAGGCACTAATCAAATCCAACTGTTATAGTTAGCTATAGAATGTCCCTAAAGAGCTCATTTATTAATATTCAGGTTAAACATAGTTAAGTTATGAGAGTTGTAATCTTAGCAGTGGATAAATTCATTATAAAGGATCTATGGGGTGGTGGCCCAGGCCAATAGGGTGTGGCAGGAGAACATGGGTCCCTGAGGCTGCAGCCTTGAGGATTATATGTGGTTCCTCCTTTCCTCACTTTCTCTCTTGCTTCCAGCCTCCATGGTGTGAGGAGAAAAGCCTTGTGCTCCCCCCTCTCCATTTCCTGCCACCATGTCCTGAGATTCACAGTCCCTGGCCTCACATGGGTTGAACTCAAAACCCCAAACTGTGAGTTAATAAATCTTCCTTCCCCTAAGTTACATGGTCAGGTCTTTGAATTATAGCAGTGAAAATGCTAACACACCAAGCTTCTTTTATCTCCCTCCCTCCAGCCCACCCTACCCATCTTTGAGTAATCACTGTTCTACATTAGAGTTGGCATTTATTGGCTTCCACATATGACAGAGAACATACAGTATTTGTCTTTCTGTGTGTGGATTGTTTCCCTGAACAGTGTCCTCCAGTTCTGTCATTTGAATTTTGCTACAAATAACAGAATTTCATTACTTTTTTCCATCTGAATAATAATCTATTACACACACACACACACACACACACACACACACACACTACATTTTGTTTACCACCCATCTGTTAATGGGCACTAAGGTTGGTTCTGTATTTTTGCTATTGTACATAGTGCCATGATATATACAGTCGTGCATGTATCTCTTTGATTTGCTGATTTCATGTCCTTTGGCTATGTACCCATAGGGGGATACCAAGATCATATGGTAGATCTAATTTTTGGTTTATGAGGAACCTCCACACTCTTCTTCATAATGGCTGTACTAACTTCTGTTCCCACCAACAGCATTTTCATTTTCTCTGTATCCTCTACAGAATTTTTTATTTATTGCTTTTGAATTTTTTGGTGATGTTTGTTCATTAATTTATTTCCTCTGTTTTTGATGATAGCCATTAAAATTGGATGGAATGTTATATCTCACAGTTTTAATTTGCAATATCCTGATGGGTAATGATTTAGAATATTTTTTCATATGTGTAGAGCCTTTTAGTATTTTTTGAAAAGTGTCTGTTTAAGTCTTTTGCTCATTTTAAAAATGGATTGCTTGCTTTTAAAATATATTTTGTTAGCACATTATAATTATACATCACAATGAGATTCAAAGTGATACAAACATACAAGCATGTGCCAGTTGGTGTATTTATTTCTTCCACATCCCACCCTTCTCCCCCTTCCTCCCTCCCCATACATATTAGTAAGATTTGTAGTGATACCTTCATATGTAGATGTAACATTATTTGAACTGTTTCCTTCCTCAATCCTCCTTTTTCCCTCCTCAAATCCCTTTCCTCTATTCTTTCTTTTTACTTACCTGAAGTCCCTTTTATTAAAATTTCTCTCTAGCTTTTACATAAGAGAGAACTCATATAACCTCTAACTTTCTGAGACCAGTTGATCTCAGCATAATAATCTCTAGTTCCATCCATTTTTTCACCTGCAAATCACATATTTTTGTTCTTCTTTATGGCTGAGTAAAACTCCATTGTGTGTATATACCACGTTTTCATTATCCATTCATCTGCTGACAGACATGTAGTTGTGATGGTATTGCTACTAATCTCACTAATGGATGTGGAGAGTAAGGAGGAGCCAGGTGGGAGGTGGAAGCAAATACACTAAGAGCTGTGCGCATATATGTTTTTATCACATTGAAACTCACTATGATGTATAACTGTAATGCACTAACAAAACAATTTCTAAAATTGGCTATAATGAATTGTGCTGCAATAAACATGGCTATGCATGTATCACGATAGTATTCTGACATTCATTCTTTTGTAAAGATACCAAGAAGTGATGTAGCTGGATCCTATGGTGGTTTTGTTTTGAAAATTTTGAGTTCCTCATATAGTCTGTCTATTAACCCTTTGTCAGAGCAATAGGTGACAAATATTTTCCTATCTTGTGGTTTACTTTGCTATGCAGAAGTGCTTTATTTGAAGTAATCTATTTGTGTATTTTTTGTTTTTGATTTCGGTGATTTTGGTGTTATATCCAAAAAAACCCTTGTATGTATCAATGTCTTGAAGAGTTTACCCTGTTTTCTTCTAGCAGTTTCAGTACTTACATTTATGTCTTTGATCCATTTTGAGTTGATTTCATTCAGGGTTTGAGATGGGGATCAAGTTTGAATCTTCTGCATGTGGATTTCTAGTTTCTCTAGCTGGAATGAAGAGGCTGTTCTTTCTACAATGTATGTTTTTAGCATCTTTGCAGAGAATCATTTGTCTGTCTATGCATAACTTTTGTGGGATCTGGATTGTGTTCCATTAGTCTATGTGTCTGTTTTTATGTCAGTGCCTTGCTGCTTTGATTACTGTGTATGTCTTCAATCAGATATTGTGATGCACTTAGTTTCATTCTTTTTCTTCAAAATGGATTGTGATTTTAGGGGTCTCATTCTTCCATATGAATTTTAAGAATTTTTCCAGTTTTGTAAAGAATTTCACACTTTCCCATGGATATTGCACTGAATCTCTGTTTTGAGTACTACACTGTATTTAATACTATTAATTCTTCTAATCCTTCAACACGGGAGGTCTTTCCATTTTTTGTATGTGTCTTCTTCAATCTCTTTCATC
Source organism: Glis glis (assembly GCA_004027185.1). NCBI lineage: Eukaryota > Metazoa > Chordata > Mammalia > Rodentia > Gliridae > Glis > Glis glis. The sequence continues at coordinate 18,692 of PVJS01003317.1, forward strand.
AATATTTTGTCATTTTCATTGTAATGGTCTTTCACTTTCTTTGTTAAATTTATTCTTTAGTATAAAATTATTTTATTGTAGTTATTTTGAAAGGTATTGTGTTCATATTTTTTTCTCAGCAGTCCTTATATTGGTGTACAAGAGTGATACTGATATTTGTATGTTGATATTGTATCCTGGAATTTAAATGAATCTGTTTATCTCTTCTAATAGGCATTTGTAAATATCTTTCATTTTCTATATAAACAATCATATCATGGTTTTTTTTTTTGCATGTGTGTTTGGTACTGGAAATTGAACCCAGAGGCAGTCTACCTCTGAAATACACCCCCAGGATTATTTTTATGTTTTATTTTGAAACAGGGAGGGTCTCACTAATTTTCACTAATTTGCAGAAGGCCTCATGAGGTTGTGTAAGCTGGCTGCAAACCTGTGGTCCTCCTGTCTCCGCCTCCCAAGTTTAACAGCCAAGAATTACAGGCATGTGCCATCACACCCAGCATATATAATCTTTAAGGAGGGATAATTCCTATTTGTATTCCCTTTATTTATTTCTCTTGTCTAAGTGCTCTGATTAAAACTTCCACTTTAATATTGAGTGAGAGTACCAAGTGTGGATAGCTTTGTGTTGTTCTAGATTGAGGTGAAATGTTTCAGGCTCTTCCAATACCCTGTGATGTTGGCTGTGATTTTGCTATATATAGCCTTAATTATGTTGAGACATAATTCTTCAATACATAATTTTTGATGAATTTTTATCATAAAGGGATGTGGAATTTCATCAAATGTTTTTCTGCATCTATTGAGTTTTATCCATCATTTTGTTGATATAATATATTTAATGATTGGCTTATGTCAAACCACCCATTCATCCCTTAAATATATGCAAATTCATCCCTTAAATATAGTGAATGATCTTTTTGATGTGCAGGTAGATATTATTTGCTAATATATCATCAGAAAATTTTGCCTATATGTTTATCACGGATATGGGCCTGTAGATTTCTTTTGTTTTTGTGCTCTTGTCTAGTTTTGGTATCATGGTTATACTGGGATTTTGAATGAGTTTGATAGATTTACCTCTATCTCAATTTTTTGGAATAGTTTGAAAACAAGTTTTGTTAGGTTTTCTATAAATGTTTGACAGAAATAAACACCGAGGCCGTCTGATCCCAAACTTCTATTTGTTTTATTACTGGTTGAATTTTACTAGTATTATTGATCAGCTTGTTTTTTTTTGTGTCTTCATACTTCAATTGTATTTGGTTATATGTGTCCAAAAATTTACTCATTTCTTCTAGGCTTTACCATTAGTTGGGTCATAGATTTGATAATACTCTCTAATATTTTTCAAATTTCTCTGATATTAGTTCTAATGTTTCTGTTTTATCATTAATTTTAAATATTTGTGTCTACTCTCTTTTGTCTTGGTTAATCTTGCTAAATGTTGACTTTTTAAAATTTCTTTGTTTCATAGATATGTTGCAATTTTAACCTCTATTTTCTTTATTTTTCTCTAATCTTCATTATTTCTTTCCTTCTATTAATGCTGGTTTTAGTTTATTCTTACTACATTCAGTCCCTGAGATGCATCATTAGGTTATGTATTTGAATCTTTCTATTTTGTTGATGGAGGTATTAATTGCTATACAGTTCCTTCCTAAGTATTGCTTTTTTGATACTCCCAGAATTGTGATAGGTTGTTTGATTCTCCCTTTGCATTAAAGGAGAAAAGGGCAGGTTGGAGCCTGATAATATGAACAGGAAGAGTAGAGAAATTATCTCATGGAAAATATAGTAAATGATCTAAAGGCAGCCCTAATTTTGTTTATTCAGAATAAGGGAATGTGGTTCTGATAGTGTTCCAAGACTGACCTGGTTCATTTAAAGTTTAGAACTCTGTGAATAAGACAGTCAATTACTGCTTCTTTTTGTCCTGGATAAAGAGTTCACCAAGGCCTGTGATTATAAAAGTTCCAAAGGTTAAAAAAGAAATTTTCTGACCCCCATTTTCATCAGTGTATGCTGAAATTATTAAGTCAATGTCTCTTTCAGAAGTCACTGATTAGAGTCATCATAGAAGATTAAAAACAGTACAACATGGGTTAACATTGGACTTACTTGAACGGGATGATTTACTTGGATGGAAGCCTGTGAGACTTTGGTCATATGATTCCAGACTCAATTCTACCACTTGCAATCTGTATGTTCTTGGGCAGGGCATTGAATCTCTAAGGCAGCTTCCTTTTCCAGAAAATGGGATTAATTTCACTTTACCCAAAGGTAATTGGGAAAATCAAACTAATGAGAAAATGTTGTGAAAATTGCCTGTTAATTATCAGTATTCTTGTACACATGGAGGTTTCATATTGTTTAACTCAAATCTTGATAGCAGCTTAGTTTTCTTTCCTAAAGAACTTATAGACAAATGTCTCACCAATTAAAAACAAATGAAATGATATCTTTAAAGGACATGTATTTGCACAAACATCACCATTAGTGATCTAATAGTATAAATCAGTTCAGTGACTACCACAAATAATCTTCATTAAGATTTATATATTGTGTCCTACAATGCAGTAAGTTTGTTTAAGGTGGTTCTTGCTTTCTGTCCTGTAGCATACATGCCTATTGTTCTGTATCCAGTTGTATTGTTTGTGATCCAATATTCGATTCCGTTGTTTCTGACAAAAAATATACTAAAGAGCAACAGGAATAGTCCCATCTGCAAATGACTCCGTGATGCCAATCCATATCTTCTTAATCCCTCCCCTCTTTATTTTCTGAGCTTGGTTCATCCCTTCATTTTGTTGGGTAAGTTTCACCCACCTCTGTAGTGATGGAGGGAAGAAACCCTATCTGTATCTACTTCTTTTGTAGAATACATGACTGAGTTATCCTTGGAGTGAAACAATGGGTATCGATTTGGTTGTTCCTCTATGAACAGAATCAGTGTGGTATACATTTAGAATAATCATGTGATGGGGGTTTCCTCCTTTTTCTAACATGGATTTTGAGACAGCTAGGGTGTAAGTCATAGTGTACCCCAATGGAGATAAATCTTAGTTTGTCATCTATAAACTGTGTGACAAACATGTCTCTTGTTTTCTCAGAATCTCCCTTTCCTATTTGACATCTAAAAAATGATAATTTCTACCTTTCCATTATTAGGGGTTTTATTGTTAAATATTGTGTGTATATACTTAGGTAAATAATTCACATATGCTTGGTCTTTTTATGGTTGGATATAGAATGTCCCCTGAAGAGCTTATGTATTAATGCTAATAGTTGATATAATTAAGCCATGAGGGTTATAATCTCATAAGTGGACAACCCTTTGTAATGTAATACTGGGTGGTAACCTAGGCAGATGGGGTGTATGTGGAGAAGGGAGGTTCCTGGGATGTGGCCTTAGGGACTATTTTGTTTTTGAATCCCCTTGCTTGCTTTCTCTCTTGCCTCTGGATTTTGTGTTGTGAGAGCAGAGGCTTGCTCTCTCCCTCTCTCTGCTTCCCATCACCATGCCGTGAGTTCTGAAGACCTGTCTTGACAAGAACTGAACCCCCAAATCTCCAAATAACTGTGAGCAAATAAATCTTCCTTCCTCTAAGCTGTGTGGTCAGGCATATTGAGTCACAGCAGTGAGAATGTTTACCAAATTGCACTAGCTATTTTATTTCCAGGCATATGTGATGTAAACTCAGTTATTTAAAATATTTAAAAGATTCCAATTTTTCAAAGGAATACTATCCTAGTGTTTGATAAAGTATCACAAGTCAAAGTTTTTGTATGAAATTTATAGAATATGCTGATTTCTCTCAAAATCATGTATTTACACTGGCCATCAGTCCAACAATCCAGAATGTTGAGAAATATTTGGATTGGTGACCTATTTCACTGTTCCTTAGTCCTGGTTACACACTGGAACCACCAGAGGTTTTTTTTGTTGTTGTTTGTTTGTTCTGTTTTTTGGTTACTCATTTCTTTTATATGACCTATTCCTCTGTTCTTCCCCCAGAACAGCTGAACTAGAATTTAAGGAAGGGGTTTGGAAGGAAAAGCAAGAATAAAAGTATCTATTTTTATCTGTATAAGGGCACAAAGTACACTTGGAAGGGATAAGAGTTTATCTAGCTGATTGGCTGATCATTTTATATGTCAAAAGGGCTCATTTTGAGATGGCAGGGAAGATTACAAATACATCTGATTGCAAGCTCACAGTTGTCTCAGTGTGAACAGAAGGCTTCAATGGATCCAGTTGTGTTCCTGGCACTCAGCCTCTCCTGTCTGCTTCTCCTTTCACTCTGGAGACAGAGCTCTGGGAGAGGGAAGCTCCCACCAGGCCCCACTCCTCTCCCAATACTTGGGAATATTCTGCAGATAGATGCTAAAAACATCAGCAAATCCTTAACCAAGGTAAGTATGTTCCTTTAGTGGCTTGTAAACGGTAAGTTAATTAATCCTTATTTATTAATTAAGTACATTTATTGAGGCAAATGATTTAAAGAGATTGTTGCACAATTTCTTGCACAGTAAATACTCATTTTGGATTTTGATGTTTCCATTGCTTTTTTTTATCTTGACATTTTGAGAAGTGGAATGAATTAGTGTGTTAGGAATAAGAGAAATATTTAAATTGTCATAAGTTAGAGTCCAAGTAATAAAATGGCAAAGGTCTGAATTTTCTCCTACCCTTCATTATTATAAAATCATTTGTTTTGCGTTTTTCTATGAAATTAAGTAATAATGTGTTTCCTGCTTAGAGATTTTATTCAAGAAGGAGCCGGGCGTGGTGGCGCACGCTTGTAATCCCAGTACTTTGGGAGGCGGAGACTGGAGGATCCGGGTTCGCAGCCAGCCTCAGCTCTATCGCTCTCTCCTGTCTCTCTTTCTCTCTCTCTCTCTCTCTCCTTAGTGAGGTCTTCGCAACTTCGTGAGACCTGGTTTCAGTCCCCGGTACCGCAAAAAAAAAAAAAGAAAAAAAAAAGGAATCTTTTGCCTGACCTGTAGGTTTTCTCCACATTAACCATTAAAATTAAACTTCTCTGAAGAAGGAAACTGTGCCTCACATGAAAAAATTGCTATGTGATAGGCTGTCAGTAAGATGATGAAATAGGATATCCAGCCTTAAATCCCTTCAACTTAATAACAACAATTACAGAGATATCCATGAATTAAAATAGCTCTAGGAGATTGAGTCAGTTAAAGAAGTTAAAGAAATACTATGGATTAGAATCTCAAGAACAACTGCTTAAAATGCTATGTCTAGAATAACTGCTTGAACTGGGCATGGTGGCTTACTTCTGTAATCCCAGTATTTGGGAGGCTGAGATAGGAGGAATACATGTCTACAGCCCTCTGCAGCTTAGTGAGATGCTTTTTCAAAATTAAAAAGTAAAAATAGGACTGGGGTGTAGCTTAGTAGTAGAATACCCTGGGTTCACTACTGAGTATCACAATAAATAAATAAATGAATAACTGCTTAAACTGCTTAAAAGTTCATCTACATCTTCCTGTGCTCCAGCACATTGGCAGTATCTTTTACAATTCTCAAGTGAGGTCATCCTAGAGATGTGAGAATGATTTAACATATATAGAGATGAATATGATGTATCATATTGGCAGAATGAAGGAGAAGAACCACATGAGCAATTCAATGGGTGCAAAGAGCAGTAGACAAAACTCAATGTCCTGTGATGATGAAACTTATCAACAATATCAGATACAGAAGGAATGCACCTTCACCCAATAAAGTCATTTATGACAAATCAATAGATCACGTGCTACTGAATGGCAAAAAGTTATATGCTTTTCCTCTAATATTTGGGAGAAGAAAGAATGTGTAGTGTTGACAGTTTTTCAACATACTTCTTAAATCAAAGCCAGGACATTCAAACAAGAAAAAGAAATAAAACTCATCCAAATTAGAAAGGAAGAAGTAAAATGGTCCCTGTTTACAGAGGGCATGATTTTATAATATGGAAAAGTCTAAAGACTCAAAAAAAAATTAAGATCCAAGAAATTCATTCATAGATGCAGGAAAAACAAATAACATACAAAATTTACTGGCACTTCTAACAACAAACTGTTTAATAGGGAAATCAAGAGAGAAAAATTGACAAACTAGAAGCATTCAGAATTACTGGCTGCTCCCATGATAGAATCAGATCAGCAGCTGTGCAGCTGCACGATGAGACAAGAAGACAAAGAGACGCACTGGAGTGGAACTCCAGAGAGACAGCGTAACCGAGAAATACTGGTTTTTAGAATAATGGGAGAAATGGAGTGCCATAGTACCTAATAGGGAGGGAAAGCTAGAAATGAACATCCCATTTTCTCTAGGAGTGCAGAACCCACCATTGAGCAAATAGTGAGCAAATAAACAGACACTTCTTAACAAAGAAGTACAAATGGCCAATAATTACATGAAAAATGTCCAATATCTTTAATTATTGGGGTTACTCTGGTGGACGCTACTTGCTTCGTAGTCCCGCCATGGATGGTTGTGGCTTTAAGCAGCTCCCTAATAACTGTTCTGTGGTTCCTGCCATGGAAGGTTGCTGCACGAGACAGCTTCCTGAAGATTGTCCCATGGTTCCTGCCACAGAAGGTGGCCGCACCAGGCAACTTCCTGATCAATAGTCTTCTTGCACGATAATGACACAAATTCTGATATAATAAGTTGGAAACAATTTAATAATTGGGGGGTTGGGGAGGAGATCCAAGATGACAAATTCTCCTGCCTTATGTAGTCAAGATCTTTCTTATATAGAGGTTCAAACAAAGCAAAGGGGAAGAAGACCAGGGAGTGGCAAACACAAGTTAAGACTAAGGAGTAGTAAAAACACAAATTAAGACCAGGGAGTGGCAAGGTGAACATTTCAGGGTGCATATGAGGTCATCAATGTTCAGCTTTTTGTTCTCATCTGGTCCAAGGAAGCTTGCCTGCGTGTGGACAATTTCCACTTAGCAGGGACTGTGTACATGGTTAAGCCGGTCTAAAATAGTGACCTCATTGCATGGGCTAAGATGACCCCCAACATCTCACCCCTTTAGTTTTTAGAAAATAGGCCAGTAAAATTAACTTTAGAACTTTTCATTTCTGAAACATCAATTGTTTCCATCTGGTTATGTAGACTGCACAAAGAATAAAAAGTAGTATTATAACCAAGATAACCAAATTAAGCAGCCTCATGCATGAGTAGAATTACTTAAAGAGTTACGACCAAAGATATCAGCCAGGCTTTTTCAGAATTTAACATTTGTAAAGTTTAAAGTTTAGTAGTAGCCATGGCTAGACTGAAATATTAATATATCTAATGAAACATTATAAAAAGGATGTAGTAAATTAACATGTTATAATATTTAGCAATATTATAATGACATTTGTATACATTGTGATCTTTTTAAGTCCTATAATAGTTTCCAGTCCAAATCACAGAGTCTCTTAACTGTCCAATTTATTTTTTGAGGATTTTTTGGTAGACGTAAATCTGAATCTTCTAAGTTTTTGTAAAGTTCTTCTGAAAGTAATGTAAATATTTGGCATTTTGAACTGAGTGATGGAGGGCCACAGCTGCAGTAGAGGCAGAGGCAAGAATTCCAGCCAGAGTCACATCCCAGTAATCAGTCACCAAATAAACCTCCTTGTTCTTTTTCTTAAGTGTGATAACAATTCCTGTGGAAGGTGGCTGTACAAAGGCAGCTAAGGGTGTCTCCTGCCAGGGCTCATCAAGTGTAACTGGTATCCATGCTGCAACAGGTCTTTTTAAAATCATAACACCAGTAACATTATCCCAAATGGTATAATTAATGCACTGCTGGAGGGTACATCCTAGACAGGATATATCATAAAGGTTATCTATTTTATTCCACTGTACTTTAATATTACCTGCCTGGAATACGTAAGGATTTAGCACACAAGCCTGAAGATGACTATCTTGTGTGTGATTCAACTGTACAATAGAGGTTTCATTAGTAACATCTAATTCATAATTGGTTTCCCAAATTCTCAAAGGCTCCTTGATTAACCCAATTTTCCAGATGGAGTTTTGTAATGGGCCAAAATCCATTCTGAACATAGGTGGAGATAATCCTCCTTGGGCCCATCTCATTACACTATTTTTATTTAACTTAGTAATAAACACTGTGGGGTTCCAACTATCTCTATATTCTAAACTTCAACTCACCAGTCAATTAAAACCATCTTCATGGGGTCCCCAATCAATAACCCGTCGGGCGTGGTGGCGCACGCTTGTAATCCCAGTACTTTGGGAGGCAGAGACCAGAGGATCCAGGTTCGCGGCCAGCCTCAGCTCACGCACGCACGCGCATGCGCACGTTCTCTCTCTCTCTCCCTGTCTCTCTCTCTCTCTCCTTAGTGAGGCCCTCTGCAACTTCGCGCGGAGGTAGAACACCCCTGTGTTCAATCCCCGGTACCGCAAAAAAAAAAAAAAAACTTTTTCCTGCTATAATCAGCTTTTTTTTAAATAAATTCTGACCATCTTAGCAATTCATCTGATGGATCCCATAGTTTCCTCTGGGCACACAGAGGCCGGGTAGTTAGTTGCGTGGCATTAACCTGTTGCCAGGCATCAGAACTGAAGCCGATAAGAAAAATTAATTGTGCCTTTTGATTTTCCTTCCTAGGTACATAGGCTAGCTAAGTCTGTCTTCCAGGTCTAAAACATTCTGTAATTTTCCATGAAACACACAAAGGAACCCATTTAGATCTTCCTGTAAAGTTATACCCATATTGAGAACTATCTCCTGTGGTAAGAAGCAGTTCTGGCAGAAATGCAGTATCATTTATGTAAATGGTAGGTGGCACATCAAATCAAGTCACCGCATGAGCAATAGCAGGTTGGTGAATATGTGACCATAATGCATAGGTTTTCCCTGGCCCACACTCACCATGAAACTGACAATAACCAAAATAATTACAAACATATTTCCTGGCGTTCTAGCCTGCCCCAATCTATCCAATTCTGATTCAGCTCTCTGGGTGGTGACCTTGATCTGTCCCCAGGTGATCCAGCATGCAGAAGTCATCCTTGGCATTACTGCTTGAGTGACTGCTGTTCCCCCGGGGGTAAAGCTTAGCCTTTTGATATCTTCAGTCATTTCCTGAGTTTCTTGTTTGATGTGGTCTGATATTTTTACCTGGAATTTAAACAGAAACATCATTTTTTTTTTACACAAGCATATCTTCTGTCAAGAGTTATTAATGAAGAGGGACCTTTCCATTTTCCATCCAAGAGATCCTTTTTAGAAGACCTGAGGAATAAGTTGAGTCAGTGAATGAGTTTCTGTCACATGTCTCTGAGATGCTGTTGGAGAATCATCCTCAATTTGAAAGAAAAAATCTTAAGAGTGATAAGAGAATCCTTAGGGAAAGCATGACTCCATATTCCCCCTTTTTTGTTTTAAAAGAGATTTTTGAATTGAGGTTAAGAGGTCATGGTTGATAAACATTATGTTAGAAGTTGTACACCTGTAAGGTTGAAATAAAACTGTCAGGGACAAAAGCAAATTCAGTTTGTATAATAGTTTAGATAATATCTAATGATATAAACAAAAATTTTATTTAAATTTGTCCTTTTATATATAATTATTATTAATGTCCAATTTTAACTAGAGTGGCTTGATTTGGATTGCCAAACACGTAAGCAATTTTGGTTATTTTGGTTTAGAAATGATCATAATAGTCGGGCATTGTGGTGCATGCCTGTAAGCCTTAGAGAACAATGCTAATAAAAAGAAACAGGATTATTAGCTGATGGCATTTAGTCAAAGCAAAACAGGTATAAACCAGATTTTTAAATGACGAGGATTTTTAAATGGTATTAAACATCAGATATAATGTATTGCGTGAAGAGATCACTTATTGGTTACCTTGTATGTATATAAAATCCATATATTTAATGTTATAAGCTTTTATGAAACATTTAGATAAACCTTTGCTTTCCTATTTTTGTTAGGTATGGGGTCTGGAACAGACTGGAATTTTGCCTGTAGATTTTTGCTTATTTAGATTCTCTCTCTTGTGTAAAACGGGCAGAGAAACAACACAGAATCTCTAAGCTGAAACATGAAAAGGGCAGTTAATAAATCTCTTGTATTTCTTATTTGTGGTTTTTGTTTGAATGTTTGCCAAGCCAATAGGCTTTCACCCTATAACAGAATCTCTCAACCTGTAACATTTTAACAGGCTGTAAAGCACAAACCTTTAAACTCTGATTTTGCTAGAATATAGTGACCAGAGGTCTGATCAAGAGATTATCTTGATCAAGATGTAAGATTTTTGTTTAAGCTATGCCTTAGTAAATTGTTACCTAGAGCAAGAAGAAAACCTACTGGTTTAAGAAAACACAGGAAACTATCTTAATAAAATGTGAAAAAATTTTTGCTTTTAGGTGAATATTTTTAAAAATTTTACCAAGAACAGATCAATATCTTAAGAAAACCTAATTGTTTTAAACAAAGAATGAAACCATTAAATGTGATTTTAAGAATTCCCTTTAAATATTTCTTTTTAATTTTAGCCAATCTTAATTACATATACAAAAATTTTTAAGTTTTATCCTATATAATTCCTCTCTAACTTCCTCAAACCTTCTGCAACATGCTTAACAGTCTGTAATTTTTGTTCTCATCTTTCTCTTTCCTTATGGAATAACTCAATCATTTAGAACAAAAATTTACCATGTAAAATCCTTTCCATCTAAAAGCATTGTTTTCTTTTCTTTAACCTTCTTACTAAAATACCTCCTCATATCAATAAATAGCTCATTTATTGGGTTTTCTTATATACTTTATGTTTTTAGTAGTTGTTAATCACAACATAGCCTAAAAATTCTTTAGCCTTATATATATATATAATCACATCTTAATTAAAATTTAACTCAGTAATTTGCATTTAGTTAATGTCCAAAAGAAGGCAATCGTAATCTGTTTTTACCCATATGAAGATCACATTTGATAGACTTGAATATATTGTCATTAAAAAGTCAAAAATACTTTATATTTAGCAATTGATATTTAGCATTTTAATTTACATAATTTAGATATTTTAAGGATAGACATTTATGAAAGCTTATACCATTTATATTTACTCAGTTTATCAGTTTTAATAGCTGTTTTAGATTATTTGTAAAAACCAAGATGTTAAACAGTATTTTAAGCCTTTTTTCTTTCTGTAAAGGGAAAAACCTAAATGAAAATGGTCATTATACTTTAGACATCTATCAAAAGTAGACAGATACAATCCTGATTGGCAACCATCCTGGAGAAGAATCATGCTAATAATTTTTAAGAATATCTTTTATTCTTATATTTACCAACAAATTTGAATTTTTGGATCCATTTTAGTTGTTGTTATTATTATTTAATTTATGAGTACTCATTTTTTTGAAAGCCAATTTTTGGTACCATAGACAGAAAACACATTTACACATACAGACATACATATATAGAGAAAACAAATATATTATTGCTTTAATTTGTCAGGTATCTTATTTTTTGCTGACAGGACACTAAGCATTGTACCAGATTATAGATACCTATTTTGTGCCAGTGAGAAACAGACTACAAGATAGACACAAATATGAAAGTCTATAAAGCAGGGGATATCTGAGGCAGAGTCCACCAGTCAAAGCTGACACTAAATCAAATTGATTTAGGTGGCCACTTGTCTCTTTGAGGAAGACTGTACATCAGACATTACCACTGCTTATATTTTGGGGAGGAAAGCTCTAGATATTTAGATTTTGATTATCTTTTTTGTTTTCGGTACCGGGGATTGAACCCAGGGGTGTTTTACCTCCGAGCTACACCCCCAGCCCTATTTTTTATACTTTATTTTGAAACCTGGTCTCACGAAGTTGCAGAGGGCCTCACTAAGTAGCTGAGGCTGGCCGCGAATCTGGATCCTCCGGTCTCCAGGTCTCTACCTCCCAAGTACTGGGATTACAAGTGTGCGCCACCACGCCCGGCTCTGATTACCTTTAGAATGAACCTTTATTTCTAAATTTACTTTAGAGACAAACTGGATAACAAAAACTAGATTTTTCTTCATTTTTAAAGTCTTTAGCCTTTTATCTAACATATGCTCCAGGGATAAGTATTTATGGATAGCATGATTTAAACGTTTTTTTTAAAGCCTGAGATATGCATCCCTCACTGTATTTTAAAATCCAAATGTTATTTTAAGCAGGGATCAGTAAAGAATGACTGAGAGACTTTTTCTTTAAATTTAAAGTAAAAAAGAACATGTTTTCTTAAAATTTGCTGCAAATTATTTGGATCAGGACCCTGCATAACATTATAGACAGATATGATTTGTTGAAAAATAGAATCGCCATCACCTTTTCCTGCATTTAATCCCCTTTTTATAGCCGCATACAATGGAGTACAAGGAATTGGAGGACCACTGAGCTGGCGGAGGGAAAAAATACTGTTATCTTTACTTTTATTTTTCTCCACATCTGGCTCAGGAGGTGCTGAAGGCTCCGTGGCGGCATGGCACATCTTCACTGGGGGAACACTTTGTTACGACAGGGAAAGCTTGGGTCTCACAAAAAGGTTCTAAACAGGCTTTAATGAGAGCCCAAGTATGAAAGACAGTTATCTGTACCTTTTTTCTTGACACTGACATTGTTTTAAAGTTTGACCTACCCTATCCCACACCTCAGGATCTAATATTCTCTCTTTGGGGATGAAGGGCAGGCTTCTACAACCCAATATAATAATTTTATAATAGTCTGCTGCTTGACAGAAGCGCCCCGTTTAAGCAAACAGCAAAGGAAATTACATTACTGCGATATATCACACAAAGTATTCCCCATGTTACCTGACCTAAAAAAAATATCTATATATCCCTTTCAAGCCGGCTGGCCCTCACAGCTAATGGAGTGAGAGTGATTCACCAAAACTCTGGGGTTTCCAGGGAAACTCTGAGGCTTCCAGTCCCATGCTGAGCCCTACGTGATGGGTGCCACTTATTGGGGTGCTCTGAAAGATGCTACTTGCTCCATAGTCCCGCCATGGATGGTTGCTGCTTTAAGCAGCTCCCTAATAACTATTCCATGGTTCCCACCACAGAAGGTCACTGCACCAGACAGCTTCCTGAAGATTGTTCCGTGGTTCCTGCCATGGAAGATCGCTGCACCAGGCAGCTTCCTGATCAATAGTCTTCTCACATGATACTGACATGCAGTCTGATATAATAATTTGGAGATAATTTAATAATTGGGGGAGTCGGGGAAGAGATCCAAGATGAGAAAATTCTCCTGCCTTATGTAGTCAAGGCCTTTCTCATGTAGAGGTTCAAACAAAGCACATGGGAAGAAGATCACAAGTTAAGACCAGGGAGTGGCAAGGGGAACATTTCAGGGAGAGTAGGAGGTCATCAATGTCCAGCTTTTGTTCACATCCGGTCCAAGGATGAGATGTCTGTGGACAATTTCCACTTAGCATGTACTGTGTACATGGTTAAGTCGGTTTGAAATGATAACTTCATTGCGTGGGCTAAGATGACCCCCAACATTTAACCATCATTGCAAATAAAAACTACACTGAATTTCATCTAATCCCAGTCAGAATGGCTCTCATCAAGAATGTAGAAACAATAAAGGTCAGAGAAGAATACGGGAAAATGGAACCTTGTACACTCTTGGTGGAACTATCAAAAATGGAACTCTGGTGTGATTCAGCTATATCGTTACTTGGTGTGTACACCAAGGAATTAAAATAAGCATATACAGAGATACCTGCATGCCCATGTTTATCACAGCACAGTTCATTATAGCAAACTGACGGCATCAGCACAGGTGCCATCAATGGAGGAATGGATAAAGCAAATGTGGTATATACACATGAGGTATTATTCAGTCATAAAAAAGAATGAAGTTTTGCCATTCGCAGCAAATTGGATGGAACTGGAGATAATTCTGTTAAGCAAAACAAACTGGACTCAGAAAAATGCAAATGTGACATGTATTCCTTCATAGGTAGAATATGGAGGAAGCAAACAAGCAAACAACCAGAGGACAGGGGGTGGAAGTCTGAGGGGGACAGGGGAAAGTAAATGGCGGTATGGGAGGGCATGGAAATGATCAAAGTATATCATACAAATGTTACAATATGCCACAATGAATTCATAATTTTGTATAATTATCTTTCAGGAATTAAAAGAAGCCTTTCAATTATTTTTATCAACCAGATAAAGTATCCAATTTTTCCTTTGTTTTTGCAGTACTGGGGATTGAACCCAGGGACATTCTACCTCCGAGCTACATACCCAGCAGTACCGGGGATTTTTTTTTTTGGCAGTACCCAGGATTGAACGAAGGGGCGTTCTACCTCCGGCCCTATTTTTTATACTTTATTTTGAAACCGGGTCTCACAAAGTTGTGGAGGGCCTCACTAAGGAGAGAGAGAGAAAGAGAGAGAGAGAGAGAGAGAGAGAGAGAGAGGTGAGGCTGGCCGAAAACCCGGATCCTCCGGTCTCCGCCTCCCAAAGTACTGGATTACAAGCATGCGCCACCACGCCCGGCTCATCCCTATTTTTTAATTTTTTATTTTGAAAGAGTGTCTCACTAAGTTGCGGAGGGCCTCACTAAGTAGCTGAGGCTGGCCATGAACCCAGATCCTCCGTTCTCAGCCTCCCAAACTGGGATTACAAGTGTGCACCATCACACCTGGTGTATCCAATTTTTCTAATAAAATTATTTAAAACTCTTTGAAGAAAAAATAATCAAGTTTCCATAACTTTGATATTGTGCTTCTTTAAACATAGGTGTGCATGCATAACTATATTATGCTGACTATAATCTTTTGAAAAGACAGAAGGCAGCGCTTACTGGCTCATATGGCATCATTCAGGGTGTGCTGGGTGGTAACAGAACCCGTCTGGATTCTGCACAAAGCTGCAGTCTGTACCCTATCAATGCTGCAGGGAGAGCAATTGTTCTTCCTGGAGCTGCTGTGTGTCCTGCTGCTGTTTCTACAGTGCTCTCTTCTCTGTGTTAGTAATACTTGTGGTCTCAAAATAGAACGAGGGTTAAAATCATCTGGGGTCACATTTTAAAATATAGATTTCCAGTACTCATCACTGATTTATGCCTTTCAGAATCTCCATGGGATGAGTTCTGCTGTTGTGAAGTCGGCTGGGTATTGGCCTGAGGGTGGGTGGCACTGGGGATGATAAGATGCAGAAGTTGACAAAGGAAAGGCTCAAATTTGGGTCTTCTCTTTATTAGTCATGTTAAACTGCAGATGACTTTGTAATTTTCTGATTTCATTTTCTTTACTTATTAAACTGGGCTAGTAATCTTCTAAATTCCTCTATGTTAACTAAATTAATTCTAGCATATGAACCAACTTCCTAAACCATGAATTGCATGCACATCACAAACCATCCATAAGTAGCAGCTAGAATTTCAATCATATTTGTGAATAATATTCAGAAATATTTGAAACTATATGGTAGATTAAAAATGTCACAAATATAGTTGGTATAACAGTCTGAATCATGCAAAATTTGTAGATGAAGCATCGACTTCTTTTAGTAATATTTGCATTTTCATTCTTATTTCCAGTTCTCAAAGATCTATGGCCCTGTGTTCACTCTGTATGTGGGTGTGAAGCCCACTGTGGTGTTGCATGGATATGAAGCCGTGAAGGAAGCTCTGATTGACCTTGGGGAGGAGTTTGCTGGAAGAGGCAGTTTCCCAGTAGTTGACAAAATTTTTAAAGGCCATGGTAAGTCTGCATGTGTATGTATATCCCTGTGTGCATTGGGCAGTGGTTGTGGGGATGTGGAGGATGGAAACAGATCTGAAGAGCTCCTCCGGCAGAGCTTGGCCATGCGTGTGGATGCCACCCATCAGCTCCTTTTCTCTTGCATTAGATCTCCCTCCTACTATCTGTTCCCACTTCCTTTAGGAGTTGTTTTCAGCAATGGAAACCAATGGAAAGAAACACGGCGCTTCTCACTTATGACCCTGCGCAATTTTGGGATGGGGAAGAGGAGCATTGAGGACCGAGTTCAAGAGGAAGCCCGCTGCCTGGTGGAAGAGTTAAGAAAAACCAACGGTGGGTGGTTCTTTCTATCACAGACCTTCCCAGATGGCTCTCTTCTCTACTGACCTTCTTGGAAGTATCTTAGAAACAACCAGATCTTTGAGTCTGGGCCCTGGCTGTGACCTCATGTGCAGACGGGAAGGTGGGAAGTAGAGAGCCAGGGAGTGTTGTGAGTCTATGAGGTGTGAACAGGCCTGACTTGGCCTGCAGTGTGGATATAAACATTTATTGACCATATTCTCTCCCCAACTTGTTTCAAATAAGAACTCATGAATGTAGTTTTGTGCTTCTTTTCTGAGATAAGGCACAATGTTTCTTCCTTGGCATGAATGTGGGTCACATATTTCAGGTCTCTTCACCAGAGAACACTTGGTAGGGAGCATGGAGGCCATGTCCCCACCACACTGCATGGCGCCCAAACCAGGTGACATCTGCTTTCCTTTAGCTGGGCTCTGTTCCTGTGTCTAAGGCACTGACATGGCTCAGGGTTTCTTCCAGGCCTGTGCCTACAGCTCTGGCTAGTAATGGGGTAATGTGTCGTATTAACTGCATCTGTATATTTGGTACTAGGGATTGAACCCAGGGGCTATCTACCTCTGAGCTACAGCCCCTTGCACCAGTTTTATTTTTTATTTTTAAACAGGTCCTCACTAAGTTGTTGAAAACCTTACTAAATTTCTGAGGCTGGCATTGACCTTGGGATCCTCCCTGTTTCAGTCTCTCAAGTACTGTGATTACCTGTGTGTGCGACCATGTCAAGCCTTTCTTTCTTTCTTTCTTTCTTTCTTTCTTTCTTTCTTTCTTTCTTCTTTCTTTCTTTCTTTCTTTCTTTCTTTCCTGTCTCTCTCCCTCCCTTCCTTCCTTCCTTCCTTCCTTCCTTCCTTCCTTCCTTCCATCCTTCCTTCCTTCCTTCCACCTTCCTTCCTTTATTATTTATTTATATTTATATTTATTATTTATTTATATTATTTATTTTATATTATTATTCAATTTTTTCCTGTAATATGATAGATTTGGCTTAAATGATGGAGAGATTTTTAAATTATTAAACACACTGTTCTGCTGTTGACTACATAGAACAATAGCCCCAGCTTCCACAGAGGTCAGCTTTGTCCAAATAAACTAGAGTTGGAGTGAGGAGTTGATGGACATTTACTCCCTAAACTGGGAAATTTATTTTTTTTAAACATTGAAACAAGGGAGAAAAGAAGTCCATTTGTCCTTTCCCTGTTTTTGTTTGCTTTACTTGGGATTTATACTTGAAATAAAAAGTCCTCCTTTCATTTACTTACATGACTACATCTATGTTGTACTTCCTGTCCTTTACAGTTAACTTTTTTGACATTAACACGTATGGGTTCTGCTTTTACCATTTGTTTAAATACATGAACTCGGCTGGGCGTGGTGGCACACACTTGTAATCCCAGTACTTGGGAGGCTGAGCCGGAGGATCCGGGTTTGGGGCCAGCCTCAGCTACTTAGTGAGGTCCTCCGCAACATAGTGAGAGAGACCCTGTTTCAAAATAAAGAATAAAAAGTAGGGCTGGGGTTGGAGTTCAGAGGTTGAACGCCCCTGGGTTCAATCTCCAGTACCACAAAAAAAAAAAAAATAAATAAATACATGAACTCATCCCAAATCTGTCTTTTTCATTCTTCTGTTTGGGTTGAACCCAATTCTTTCAATTATTTGTTCTGTATGAAAGGTTCCCTGGGTCCCACTGTTCCTTCCTTTTCTATATGGAGCTATACTGTCTAGAGGCTTCGCAGAAAAATGCCATTCTCCTCTGATGACTCGAATTATTTTAAAAACAACAACAAAAAAGTGTTTCTCTTCTAAACCAGCAGAATGCTTGGGTTAAAATGGTGTAAGTAACAGCAGTGGGTGTAAACTGAGCATGATAAACTCCGTAATTTAACTAGCTAGGCTGTAGTGGCCTCCTCGGGTTTAAAGTAAAAGTGATGTCTTGATTTGATGTGGGCTGAGTAATTTGCTGTTAGGGGAATCTGTAGGAAGATAGCCATTAAAAGTTTAAAGTACCTTTACCTGCTAATGAATAGTCATTTTGTATGCATGTTCCAATGATATTTTAAATCATTTCCACTCCTCTAGGCGCACCCTGTGATCCCACCTTCATCCTGGGCTGTGCTCCCTGCAATGTGATCTGCTCCATTGTTTTCCAGAATCGTTTTGATTATAAAGATCCAAGTTTTCTTAACTTGATGGAAACACTCAATGAAGATATCAAGATTCTGAGCTCCCCATGGATACAGGTGAGGCCAAGACCCTTTCTTCCTCTATTGTTTTTCTGACATACAAAATTGCTGAAGAATGAAGTGGTGAAGTAAATGTTTGTGTCCCAGGACCCTGTCTACAGCATCATAGGTGAACAACTGGAAATGATGTCCCTTATTTTATACCCAGAAAAATAAATATAGTGCTGGCCTTCAATCCTGTCAGCTCCCAGGCCAGTGGTTTTCCCATCAACACTCAAAGGCTTGTTTCTATAAAGTACTTTGGTGATTGCCCAAAGGATAACCATGTCACTTAATGGATATCCAGGTCCTTTCTGAAAGCTTCCATTACACACAAAGCCTTCTAGAGACCTCTTCATTGTATTTCTTTGCAGAAATATCTTAATATTTACAGAACATTCTTTTCAAGGAAGAAGAATATATGGGACCGTGAAACTGGCAGGGATCACTGAGTGGGGTAGGCATGCTTTAGGCTTCAGCTGGGATTGTAGTGGACAAGATAACAGGATTAAAGATGACAAAATGATTGGTTTTATGGAGTATGAGCCATAAAATCCTCACTCTTTTACTCTGTGCTGAATTGGCATGCCATAAAATTTGTCTGAAAAGTAATTGTGTGATTTTAGAGGAGTCACCTAATTGCTCTGGTGCACAATTGAATTTCAAGTTATCACCAAGTCCCTCCCACTTCTAAAATGCTCATTCCAAGTTTATGGTTGCTCAATAAAAAGAAAAACCACTGGAAGAGTCGGGAGTGGTGGCGCACGCTTGTAATCCCAGTACTTTGGGAGGCGGAGACCGGAGGATCCGGGTTTGTGGCCAGCATCAGCTCTCTTTCTCTCTCTCTCTCTCTCTCCCTGTCTCTATCTACTTAGTGGGGCCCTCCTCAACTTCATGAGACCCGGTTTCAAAATAAAGTATAAAAAATAGGGCCAGGGGTGTAGCGCGGCGGTAGAACGCCCCTGGGTTCAATCCCCGGTACAGCAAAATAATAAATAAATAAATAAATAAATAAATAAATAAATATGTAAATAAAAAATAAAAACCACTGGAATTAGCTCTGTTCTCTAAATCAGGGTATTCAAGCTCCATTAACTGTTCCTGTCATCAATGAAATATGAACAACATTAATTCATGCCATCTTATATTTCATGCTTATAGGGAAGAGTGATTGTAATAAATGAGTGAATTCATATGAAAAGTTTTTGCTATAAAAATTATGTATGCATCTGGAAATTGATTATCATCTTTCATACTCTGTTTGAAATTTCTCACTCAAGTCTTTCTACCTGCAGAGACAATTACTTTATATAATAAAAATTTCCCCTTCAAGTTGGGTACAATATTTTATTCATATTTAAAGCTATAATGTCTAACCAGGGCTTGCTACATGGTACATGTATGTTCATTTTGCTTTTTAATTCATGAAGAATTTTTTTTTCTTGTAGTTCTACAACCACTTCCCTGCTTTCATTGATTATCTTCCAGGGAGTCATAAGAAATTACATAAAAATATTATTCATCTAAAAAATTTTATTATGGAGAAAATAAAGGAACACCAAGAATCACTGGATGTTAACAATCCTCGGGACTTCATTGATTGCTTCCTGATAAAAATGGAGCAGGTAAAATGTTAATATCAGCTCC
>PVJS01003317.1:38774-76670 GCA_004027185.1 Glis glis
CATAATTTGTTTTTCTTTGTGGCTTAGTAAAGCTCCATTGTGTGTATATAACATATTTTCATTATCTATTTATCTGTTGACAGACACCTACCTACTTTGGTTTTATAACTTGGCTATTGTGAATTGTGCTGCTATAAACATGAGTATGCATGTATCACTATAATACTCTAACTTCAATTTCTTTGGAAAGAGACTGAGTGGTGGTATAGCTGGGTCATATGGTGGTCCCATTCCTATTCTTTTGATTACCCTCCATACTGATCTCCATAGTAGTTATAATAATTTACAATCCCACCAACAGTATATAAATGTTACTTTTAACCCACATCCTCACATTTATTATTATTTGTATTCCTTTAAAAATATTTTATTGTTGCATTGCAATTATAAATCAAATTGAAGTTCCATGTGTTAAAACATTCACACACACAGGTGTGTGTATTCCCCTTTACATCCCGCCCCACTCCCCCTCCCTCCTTCCACACATGAGTTAGTGAGATTGATCTTAATGCCTCCATTTATTGCCATAGTATTGTTTGTACTCATTCCTTCTTCATTCCCGTCTCTTTTCCTCCCCAATTCCTGTAACTTACTTCAACTACTCTGCAGATCTTTCTCTGCATTATTTAAAGTTCCTTCTGTGTCTGATTTTCTTTCTAGCTTTCATAAATGAGAGAAAACATATCACCTTTCCCATTCTGAGACTAATCTTTCTTAGCATACCATTCTATAGTTCCATCCATTTTCCTGCAAATGACATACTTGTGTTTATTGCTGAGTAGAATTCAATTGTGTGCATTCACCACACTTTCTTTATCCATTCTTCTGTTGGTGGATATCTGGGTTGGTTCCATAATTTAGCTACTGTGAACTGTGCTGCCATAAACATGAGTATGCATGTATCACTATTGTATTCTAATTTTGATTCCTTTGGAAAGACACTGAGGAGTGGTATAGCTGGGTCCTATGGAGGTTCCATTCCTAGTTCTTTGAGAAACCTCCAAACTCCATAGTAGTTGTATTAATTTACAAATCTGTCATTAGTATATAAGAGTTCCTGTTTCCCCAAATCATTGCCAGTATTTGTTTGTATTCTTGGTAATTGCCATTCTAACAGGAGTCAGATGAAGTCTGGGTGTAGTTTTGATTTGCATTTTTTTGATTGTTAAAGATGTTGAAACTTTTTCTCATACATTTCTTGGCCATGTGTATTTCTTCTTTTAAGAAGTGTCTATTTAGTTTAACTGTCCATTAGTTAATTGGGTTATTTTTTTAGTGTTAGGTTTTAAAGTTTTTATGTATTCTAGATGTTATTCCTGCACCAGAGGACTAGATGGCCAAGATTTTCTCCCATTCTGCAGGCTCCCTCTTCTCAATCTTGATTGTTTCTTTTGCTGCATTGAAGCTTTTTGATTTGAATCAATTTCATTTCTTATTTCCTGAGCTTTGGGGGACTTACTGAGGCAGTCTCTACCAGTACCTATATGTTAGAGAGTTGGTCTTGTGCTTTTTTTCTAGTAATTACAAATATCTGGTCTAATTTCTAGGTCTTTGATTCATCTTGCATTGACCCCTGTTCAGGGTGAGTGATAGGGGTGTAAAGTCATTCTTCTATATATGGATATCTAGTTTTCCCAGAACCACTTGTGGAAAAGTGTATCTTTTCTACAGCACATATGCTTTTGGCTTCTTTGTGAAAAATAAATTGGCTATATGTGTGAGGATTTTTTTTGTATCTTCTATTCTATTCCATAGGTTTATTTGTCTGTTTTTGTGTCAATACCATGCTGTTTTTGTTACTATAGCTCTATAGTATAATTTGGAATCAGGTATTGTGATGACTCCAGCATGGTTTATATTGCTCAGAATTGCTTTGGACATTCTGAGTCTTTCGTTTTTTCATATGAATTTTAGGACTGTTTTTCTAGCTCTGTGAAGAATGACACTGGTATTTTGATAGTGACTGCATAGAAATTGTAGGTCACTTTTGGTAGTATGGACATTTTGGTGCAATTTATTCTGCCTATCCAAGAATATGGTAAGTCTTCCTGTTTTCTAATATCTTCCTTTAGTGTTCCGTATTTTTTTATTGTAGAGGTCTTTTAGCTCCTTCATTAAATTTATTCCATTTTTTAGTCTATTGTGAATGGAATTGTTTTACAGATTTTTTTTCAGTAGATTCATGATGAAGTGTCAAGTTCATGATCCCACCAAAGACCACCAGGAGCCGATTCCGATGCAAAGTGCATGAGGGTCTTTTATTCAAGCTCGAGCTTGGGCTCCTAACGTGCACCAATGCAGTGGTCACAGAGAGAAGCCCCTTGCTCTCCGAGAACAAAGCTTTTATCCCTTAAGGAGGCAGCCCACCCCACCTTTACACTGATAGGTTAGTTTAAAACACAAGCTTGTTGGCATTCCCTGGTTGGTTTAATTTTCGCGCCTTAGGTAGTGGTCATCATTAGGGAAGCATTATCCTTATATGGTGACATTTAAGCTGATTGATCGGGCCTGCAGTACATTTCTCAGGAATGTCCAGGATGGTTGGGGGGCCTGCTGACTCTGGTCAGAGTGGCCTAGCCCAAATTATCTGGAATTCTAGACCCAGGTATGCTTGACACTGATTGGCTGTTTCTAGGGGTTGCTAGGGACAAGATCAGATTAACACACTTAATGGTTTCTACAGGGTATGGGGCAACAGGCTATAGAAACTTAACTTCTAGAAAAACAGATACTTAGGCCTATTCTACTTAAAGCTTTAACTAAAGCCTGTCATGGCTTCACTTTGGTTCTTCAATGGTTAGTGTATAAAAAAAGCTACTGATTTTTGTGAGTTGATTTTGTATCTGTCTATTTTGCTGAATTGACTTATCAGCTCTAGAAGTCTTCTGGTTGAGTTTTTTGGATAGTCTAAGTATAGGATCATGTCATCTGCAAGCAGAGATAATTTTCATTCTTCTTTCCTTATCTGTATTTCTGTAATTTATTTCTCTTGTCTTATTGCACTGGTACAATCCCAAGAACTATATTAAATAGGCATGGCAATAGTGGGTACTTCTTGCCTTGGTGAGCTAAATTCTTGTACTCTGATTGCAACTAGGTTTGCTGTCCAATTAGCTTTTTTGCAATTTTAACTTCATAATGAGTCTGCAGGGAATATTGAGCCCATGTAAAGTTTTGAAAGAATAAGAGAATGGCAAACTCTATATTCAAGTTTATAACAGTGATATATTCCTCATTTTTAATATTTATAAGAATTAGGTTTGTTTCTTTATAAATAAGAAAATCTAGATATTAATGACTCATATGAAGAGTCAGTTTATTTCCCTCAAAATCCAGGAGCCTCATTGTGGGCCAGTCTAGGGATAATACCACTGTCCCAAAGGATTAGAGAATCAAGTGCCTTCCATTTTTCTTCAATATATTGAGCACAAAGGCCTACCTTTTCATGATTCATCCTCATGTTCCAAGAAAATGTGTCCTGTACCTCCTTCTTCACAACTGTGATTTGGTTAAGAGGAGATAATAGAGAAGGAACAGCATGTCTTCTTATATCTTTTTGGGAAATGAGTGTCCTGTATGGACACCTGTCTTCCAAGAGTCTTGGAACGGTGTAGGAAATGAAGTTTGGGTCCAATAGTCTACAGGATCTGCCATACCATAACACTGTTTCTTTCAATACTGTACTCTCCAGGTCTTGTGTTATCGAACCTAATAACATTCTGAGCTATTTTGGATTCAGTGTCATTACATGTGCTGCAAATAGTTTATCTGACAAAAGAATCAAATTGTTCTTAGGAAAAGCACAATCAACAGTTGGAGTTTACTTATGAAAACTTGGTCATGACTACGAATGATTTGTTCGGTGCTGGGACAGAGACAACAAGCACGACACTGAGATATGCTCTCCTCCTCCTGATGAAGCACCCACATGTCGCAGGTATGACCACAGATGAGGAGCATGTGAATATTGTAGATGCTGGGAAGAGGGTGCTAGTGTCTGCATCTTGTTCGTCTTAGAGAAGTTTCACTATTGAACCCTCAGTACCACCAGCTGCACTCGGCAGGATGCCTGAGAGGAGTGAAGATGGCATGGCAGCAGGAAAAGCAACACAACTCAGGTGCAGAGCCTGGATTTTGTGGGAAGTGATTTGTGGCCAGAGCAGACAGCAAAAATGGGCATGGGATTCTATTCCAAAAAGAACACTTTATACAAACATAAATTCTTGTAGATACCTTTCCTCATTCTGAGAATTCTAATTCTTGGGTAGTAAAAAGAAAAACTCTCTTAACTGAGGCATAAGTGGAAATTCTAGGAGTTTGTGAGCCTCCCTCTGATCAATTCCACTCTGGGAAATTTTCATACAGTCAGAGGTATACCTAAGGGAATCTTATTCATGTAGGCATCTGCTGTCATAAAAAATCTGCCTCAAAAAGTAAGAATATTTTTCAGAAGGGAGCCAATAATTTTATCTTTCCCCAACAACATTATTTTATAAATGTTCTTTTAAAATGTTCCATTGGGCCGGGCGTGGTGGCACATGCTTCTAATCCCAGTATTTTGGGAGGCGGAGACCGGAGGATCTGGGTTCGCGGCCAGCCTCAGCTCTGTCTCTCTCTCTCCCTGTCTCTCTCTCTCTGTCTCTCTCTCTCTCTCTCTACTTAGTGAGGCCCTCCGCAACTTCGTGAGATCCGGTTTCAAAATAAAGCATAAAAAATAGGGCCGGGGGCATAGTGCAGAGGTAGAAACCCCCTGCGTTCAATCTCCGTGTGATAGTCAATCTAGGTTGTCAACTTGACCTGATCATGACACACCCAAGATCATGTGACTTTGGGTGTGTAACAGCAGATTAAACAGAAAGCCTGCCCTGAATGTAGGCAGCAGGATTCTGATAGTTTCAGGACTTAGATAAAAGAGGGAGAAGCTGCGTAGAGCAGTGTGCGACTCTTTCCAAGGAAAACGCATCTGCTCTTGCCTGAGATCGTCGGCCGCCGGCTTCGCCTTTCTCTGAAGAGCTTCTTGATCTTCTCGGCCTCCAGCCCTTTGAACTGAAACTTCACCATCGTTTCTTCGAAGAGCTTCCTGATCTTCACATCTTGGACAGGGACTGAATTAGTGGTTGCTCCGATCCTGACTCCAGTTCTTAGACCGCTCGATCAGCTACTGGTTCCTCTGACTCTCCACGTACAGTCAGAACCTGGGACTACATTGCTTCGAACTGTAAGCCCATCTGATAAATCCCTTTTTCAAAGATACTCATTCTGTGAATTCTGTTAATCTAGTGAACTCTGTCTAATACACTCTGGTACCGCAAAAAAAAAATAAATAAAATAAAATAAAGTGTTCCATTGGCACAGCATATACTAAATATACTCTCCATCCTCTTCTGGTGGAATGACAATAGAATAGTTGTGAATCAGAATCAGTCCTTTATAGTCAACAGCAGAGAACAGTAAATAGTCAGCAAACTTCACCAAATTTCTGAAACACAAAGTGAAGATTGAGAGGTGATATTTAATGGAGAAGGGAGGTTGATGGTGTAACCTCAATGTCATAAGAGGAAGATTTATGAAAGAAACAATGCAAATCATATCCCTACACCCCAGTAGAACCCCTGCTTACAACTAAAAGGTGTGAAAGGATATAGAGACAAGGGTGAAACTGGAGGCTCGCCTGCCAGTGCTCCCTCCACCTCTCCTCTCATCAGGTGACTGATTTTCCTCCACAGGAAAAGACAGGCTTGCTCCCCAGAGAAAATGAGTATGAGAGGCCCTCTACTGAGGGGCCTTGGGTAGTGGTAGAATCTCTTTGCCCATCTTGCTTCCTGAAATTTAGCACCCAGTTATGTCCTCCAAAGCAAGAAGAACAGAAGATCTGCCATCTTGATAGACCATTTCCTCCAACTTTCCAGCAGAGAGAATGAAATAAGAGCATCCACCCAAGATACAAGTCATGGAATTTCACAACTCCCAGATGGAAGAGAAATTCATAAAACCATCCAGAGAGTTATACCATTTCATATATAATGTATTACCATTCAGAGCTCATGTGAATTCTAACATAAATATTGTCTTTTATATTGATAAAATGTTGGGGGTGTTTTCAGACCTCCATGTTTGGCATAAATTTTACCCCCTATATTTCTTTTTTCCAAAAATACTGGAGAATGTGCTGCATCCCAATGTGGGAAGCCCAGTCAGAGGACGCTGTGGGCTCCAGGAGTGGGAAGAGCTCAGTGGAGTCTGAAATTGTCAGGGAGGCTGCTGGACAGGAGGCCTGGAAAACGCCCACTTCAGAATGCACCATGTAGGTGGTGTAGGTGTGAGGGCAGATGACAGGAACCAAAGAGAAGTGGTCAATCGATGGTCTGAGGCTTCCCCATAACTGGGCAGTTAGTTCTAGGAGATTGAAACGTCTCCCTAAGGATTTGGTAATAATTCTAACTCAAGAATTAAAAATTGTGAATTGAAATAAAAAGACAAGGTTCAGTTAAAGAAGTGAAAATGAAAAATAAAGTAGTTTTCTTACTAGGAACATTGTTCATGTAGTAGGCATTTAAATACTGAAGCTTAGTATAGCCAAAGGCTATAGTTTAATATATTCTGGTAAATGTAGTGAGAGGAGGCCTCTGTGTGTGTACTCTGTGTGTGTATGTGTGTGTGTGTATGTGTGTTTGTGTGTGTGTGTGTGTGTGTGTGTGTGTGTGGTGTATATATATGTATGCTTATCTATGAGACTGATTTAGAAATTAAAGTTGTCATATCACATCCCAGGAGATCAATATCATCTACAAATTCATAACTAAAAAATATCATTACTTAGAAATATGAATATGTAACTACAGGAAGTTTCAGAAGCACCTGAAGAATGCTCAGTGGCCACATTTGAGATGTGAGTGTGAGAGGAGTACGACTGCAAACTGTTCACACAAACACAAAACACATACATATTTTCAACCATAATAACTTAATTTTTTATTTCACATTAGTTTAATGTTTTATTCCTGTTAGTCTTTCTACCAGGTCTCTGATTTCTTGACTTAATTATGTTCTGTTTATTTTGTAAAGTATTTGATAATTTCTATTTATGAGTTATCATGTTTGCTGATTATGGTATTTGATGATACAATATAACACGTAGTTCACAGACGAATGGTGTGCAGCTCTCTTATGGCAACTCTACGTGCCCTGGTGTACCTCAGGTATATAATTTATATTTATAATGCTGTTGAGACATCTTCATCATTCTCCATGAACCTCTGCATTGCTATGATAAATGTGCCATTTTCCACCTGTTCAATAATTTCTTACCTGTGCCTTACCAGCTAAAGTCCAGGAAGAGATCAATCATGTGATTGGCAGTCACCGGAGCCCCTGCATGCAGGACAGGAGCCGCATGCCCTACACAGATGCAGTAGTGCATGAGGTCCAGAGATACATTGACCTCCTTCCCACCAACCTGCCCCATTCTGTGACACGTGATGTTAAATTCAGAAACTACTTCATTCCCAAGGTGAGCTGCTTTTTGTCTGTGCTGCACCTCAGTGCTCTGGATGTTCCCAGATTCACAGCATGATTCCAAATCTCCAAGACAAGACGAGGGTAGTGCAGAAATCTGACATGTGGCTGCTTAGTAAATTATGTGCTGTTTCTAGAAGTGTGTGTGTGTGTGTGTGTGTGTGTGTGTGTGTGTGTGCATTGTATTGAGGATTGAACCCAGGGGTATTCTACCTCTAACCTATATCCTAACCCCTTTTCTTTTTTGTTTTTGAAACATGGTCTTGCTAGGTTGCTGAGAGTCTTGCTAATCTGCTGAGGCTGGCCTACAACCTGTGATTCTCCTGTTTCAGCCTCCCAAGTACTGGAATTACAGGTATGGACCACGATGCCCAGCTTCTATAAATACAATATGTGTCGGTATCTGGCAGTGTGAGTCTTCCAACTTCGTACTGCCTTATTAATATTGTTTTGGCTATTCTGGGTGTTTACAGTTTCAAATGAATGTCAAAGTTTCAATCTGTCAATTTTCCAAATATAATTCTCAGATTTTTATCATAGTGACAGTAACTCTGTAAATCAATTTGGAAAGAATTGGTATTTTGAACCGATAATTACTTTCAATTAATGAATAAGCTTATGCTCCATTTGATTCAGACCCTGTGTTATTTTCTTGGTAATATTTGGTGTTCATTGCAGTGATGTCTAAATCTCTTTAGAAGAGATATAGGGTTTTCAGGATAATGAATATTTTTGTTGATATTATGATTTTTATAATGTCATGACATTTCTTGATGCCTGGTACATGGAGATAGAGTTGATTTAATCACTGTTGATCTTACGTTTACTAACCTGGTGAAATAGAAAATACATTACAAATGCTTTATCTGTATATTTATTAAAAGTTTCAGCCGGGCCTGGTGGCACATGATTGAAATCCCAGTATTTTGGAGGCTGAGACCGGAGGATCTGGGTTCGCAGCCAGCCTCAGCTACTTAGTGAGGCCCTCCCTAACTTAGTGAGACCCTGTTTCAAAATAAAGAATAAAAAATAGGGCTGGGATGTATCTCTGAGGTAGAATGCCCCTGGGTTTAATCCCCAGTGAAAAAAAAATTTAAAGCTAGTCATAGTGGTGCACTCTTGTAATCCCAGTACTTGGGAGGCTAAGACAGGAAGGTTGCAGGTTTGTGGCCAGCCTCAGCAACTTAGTGAGACCCTGTTTAAAAATAAAGAATAAAAAATAGGGCTGGGTAGTAGCTTGGAGGTAGAATGCCCCTGGGTTGCATCCCCAGTACAGGAAATAAATAAATAAATAAATAAATAAATAAATAAACGTATATGTAATCCTCTCTGTGTAATATTTTTATGTCTTGTACAAATTCTTGTGTCCTTAATTTCTCTTTGTGGCATTTTAGCACTGGCCAGCATTTCCAGGATACCATTGAGCAGAATTGTTGTACTGGGCATCTTTGCTTCATCTCAAAGTTGAGATCATGTTTTCAGTTGTTTTTGGTAGATTTTCTTTATCATATTAAGTAAGGCTGTCCTTTTTTCTTAATTTGATGTAAACTACAATCATGAGTGTGTGTGCAATGTCAATAAATTTATTCTTTACGTCTATTGGTATGATTCCCTATATTCATTGGGATTTCCTCAGTTCAGTAAATATACGTATTGTAAGATAAAATGTACAGTTGGTTTTGATCTGCTACATATTTTTCATGAAAACTCTATTGTCCCCAGAGACTTTAGTCTCAATTTTTCTTCCTGAAAATTTTCTCAGATTTTTTATAACAAGACAATGCTTGCTCCGTAAAATTAAGTGTGAAATGAGCCCTGATATGGGTCTGCTTTTCTTTCTCTCCTTCTTGCAACCACTTAGTGGTATCTTTGAGATGCCCCAAACCTTTTGGTTCAGTAGTAAATATTATGCATGAAAAATGCAATATGTCAGGTGATATTTATCTCCTTCCAGAAAGGGTTCATTCCTCTGCACTGTGTACACAGAGTGATGTCACACTTCTGGCCCTTGATGCAGAGTTGGGCATGATAAAACTGAATGTGGGATGAAATCACAGATAAAAACTGAATGTAGGGTCAAATTCCCTCTGCTCTTCCCCCATCTCTTCAATACTGAGGACGACTTTTGTCTCGGGGACTTTACCATGTTCTCCAACACAGAGTCCTGCATTAATCCAGATGCTCTACCTGCTGTACCGTGAGTGACTCTATTCCACTTAAGGTCGGGACATGTCATTCAGAAAAAAATGATAAAACTAAAAGTTGTATTTTCTTTGGGAAAAATGTTGTGAGATGGGAAGGAGGCAAATGCTAATATCATCCCGTGATGATGATGGAATTGACTTTACCAGTTGGCAATGGGGCTTGTTCAGGTGATGGCAGATCATATATAAGAGTTAGGACATCAGTCTATCACTTTTCACCAATGACACACTAGGAATACTATTGCTTTTTAGTCTTGAGGTCAGTGGGTAATGTTAATAAAATTTGTGTGTCTCCTTACACTTAAATAAATAGGATATCAACTTTTTCTGTAGTTAGCCAGCCTGTAAATGTTTCAGACTTCACAGGTCAGAAGGATTCTGTTGCCACTCCTGAATTCCTCCATGGTAGCCTGGAGGCTGTAAATGGAAACCAGTAAACCAATGAGGATGTCTATGTTCAGTGTTCATTGAAACAGAAATTTGTACTTTGTAGAATTTTCACATGTCAATAATTTACTCCTTCTTTAATGTATTTATTTATTTGTAAACATGCCTACCCACACATGCTATGCAAAAACAGGTGTCAGGCTTGTGGAAGGCAGGTATGACACATTCCTTCCACTAGAGCTTCCTAAAATGATGTGAGGTCATGTTGCATGTTTATATTCTATCTGAAGAAAATTTGTCAGCATCAGGTCCCAGAGATTTATCCATCTAAATTTCTGGAAGTTTATTTCTTTAGTTCTTACACTGAAATCAGGATCTTTTTCAACTCAACTTTTTATGGTATAGAGTAGTAGTGATGATTCATATTTTGCAATGAACTTCCAACTTTTTTGTAATATTGCTGAAAAATTTCTCTTTGTGTATCTTCATGAAACATTTTCATAAATCACTTGTTTGAAAATACTCACAGGAATAATTTAAAAGACAAAATTTAGAACCTTTTATATGATAAAACTCAGGATGAAATTTTTCTTACTTTTGTCTTTAAAAATGTTTATATCTACATATGATTAAAATATGTCCTACTATAATGTCTGTCTGTCTGAATACTCCTCTGTCTTTTAGTATTCATGTCCCAAAACAAGGATATTATTCCTACTTAGTAGTAATTACATGCACACTTAGGAGCTATCGTTAATTCAAAAATTTTATAGTTTATAGTTAAATTTTCCCGATATTTCCAAATAATATTTAGCTATTTTTTGTCATTCAGTATCAGGTCCTGGAATAAGCACACGATATGGTTTCTTGTCACTTTGGTCTTATGTATTCAGAAACAGTTTTTATTCCTTCATTTGGCCATACTGAGGAGTTCAGGACAGCAGTCGTTTAAAATGCTATTCAGACTGGTTCTGTGTGATTATTTTGTAGAGATTAGGTTCTAGTTGTGAATTTGGTAAGAAACCAGCATCGGAGCTGTGTATAAACCACTGAACCAGGTTGGTGAGGGCAGATCACGGATGTCACCCATTCCATTAATGGTTATGGACCTTTCACATTCTAGAAGAGTCTTTCATTTCAAACTGTGATCCTCATGAGATGTGTGACAACTGAAGGGATGAAATACAGCAACAGCAGGGGTGACAACACTAGTGTCCAAGCACGATAATCAGGAGAGCAGATTCAGAGGGACCATTGTGTCCACGTACTCAGTTCTTCAGATGTTATTGGAGGGCACTCTAGCATGATCAACACCACTGACCTCACTCATTCTGTTTGTTATGTGATCTGTGTGGCTGAAAGTGCCACTGTTCTTCTTCAGACTGGGCTTCTCTTCTGTAGACAAGAAGATTGAACTAAGTGAGGAAGTCTATTGGATCTTGTAGCTCAGTGACTTCTTTATAACTTGGTTTTTCTATGTCTGTTCCCAGGGTACAACCATATTAACGTCCCTGACATCTGTGCTTCATGACAGCAAGGAATTCCCCAACCCAGAGACATTTGACCCTGGACACTTTCTAGATGACAGTGGCAACTTTAAGAAGAGTGACTACTTCATGGCTTTCTCATCAGGTAGGAGAAGTTGATTTCCATATGTGCTCCAGGGACAAGATGCCCTTTTGTGTCAGTTGTGACTTACATGATGCCTCCTATGCAGCTGGTAGATTCTTCCTTTGTACATGATGAGAAGCAGCACTTCCAGTGCCAATGCAATTTTCCTGATCATGATGCGTCCTCTGTTTGGGACCAGAATTGTGACATTTTGCTTTGTTGATCCAGTTGTTCCAATTTAGAAATTAGGGTATTGGTCATTTACATTCCTCATCGAGATACATCATGGAGGTGCCAAAGATCCCTTTTTAAAGGTAAAACTCATTTAAACTTTCCTCACTTGCTATAAGAAAGGTGATCTCACCCCTCAACATGATGGAATGCCTATATGTCGTGTTGCACACACTGTAGACTGAGCTATGGAGACTCAAGTGTACAGAAGCCCAGAACAGCACTACAGCCCACACACCCAGTTAGAAAACTGAGTAAACAGTTCATGAAATTCAGTGGGATGAATCCTATGAGAGAGGAAAGCACAGATTGCTGGGGTTGGAAGATTCATGTGTCAGAAGATACCAACTTTGTGCTCTCCCGTATCCCACAATGAAGCACATGATAAGGTATGCAACATTCTAAGTGCATAAATCACACTTGAGCTGTCTCAAATGGGACAGAAACAATAGAAAGGAGAGAAAGAAGAGCTACTGTACAGGGGCTCCAGTACCACATGAGCAGAACATTGGCTCATAGTCAGGAATGTCAGCAATGCTGCTAAATAACCATGGAGTCATGAAAACAGTGCATGTGTGGCAGGGCACCCTGAAATGATCACAGAGTCCCCTGTTCTTCCTCCAGTCATGGGCATGTGTTTTCTATATTAGACCTCCACACATGCAATGTGAGTGCTGAGTATCTGACCTTAGAATCTCCTTCCTAGTTTCTGTGTCACGGATGTCTTATATATGACACTGTAGATACGATGCTGATGAGGACAAACTCTCTTAAAGTTCACAATTCTGCACAAACATAAGATAAGCTAATTAACAGAAAATTTATGATTTCATGTGGTTGATTCTATCAAAATATGAGTATTATGTGCAATAAAACTGGTTAGGACATCATATTTTTCTTGAGGGGGGAGTCACACAGAGTGGAAAGTGGAAACAAAATTTGACCTAGGCCTTGATGTTGTGTATGAAAAGTGCATCTTTGACAAAAGGCATAACATGATATAATACTTGAAACTTCAGGGTGTATTTCATGTTGATGAGAAGGAGGTATGGCTATATCTGTGAATACAGGGTGTAAAAAATGCATTAAATTATATGCAACATTATACTGGAGAGAGGAAGCACAAGCAATGTAGATGTGTTTGAAGAAAAGTACTCTTTGAAACTTGAAATGACCAAGTAAAGTGTTGGAATGATCCTAAATTTGAATAAATTGCTTTGATAATAGATATAATAAGTTACATGTTATGTAAGTAGAAAATTTGTTTCCTTCATTTACTTTCCTATGTCCTTGTCCATCCATTATTGCACTCCTCCAGGAAGCCTTCCATCATTCTATCCAGTCATTCATCAAAGAATTACTGTGTCTTCTCACTGTGCCAGGTAGACACATATTTTTTCCATTGCCACAGTTGCACACAAAGAGTAACTACATTCTTTTTTATTATTATTTTTAGGAAAACGGATGTGTGTGGGAGAGGGCCTGGCCCGCATGGAGCTGTTTTTATTCCTGACCACCATTTTACAGAACTTCAAACTGAAATCTCTGGTTGACCCAAAGGATCTTAGTATCACCGCAGTTGCCAATGGATTTGTTTCTGTTCCACCATCGTACCAGGTCTGCTTTGTTCCTGTCTGAAGTAGAGCAGACTGTCTGGCTGCTGCTGTGCTGTTGACTGCAATTCCCTCCTTTGGGACATTGTCTACCTCCTTCTCCAACCAGAGATACCTTCTCTGACTTGTGCTCTCACATCACCCTATCATTCAAGATGCAGGGACCAGCCATCCTCCATTCAGGAGAATTGTCTGGGTCACTGCACCAATATGTCTTCCATTCTCCATGATTTGAGACATGAATATTGGCCCACCAAAACGCTAATACTAATCTAAAGCTGAGTTATGAACAGATTATCACTTTCAAACAGCAAAATGTTTAAATTTTCACAGTTGAGACCCATTTCTCTGCATGATCTTATAATAAACATGATTGATTACTGGACCATTCTCAAACTTTCATTTTTATGCATAATTCATGTTAGAAAGAAAAGAAAGAGCCAAAAGGACATGCTTGTCCTGATATGATAAGCATAGAGATTGTGAAGGGGAAGATGGTAGATGAGGTCTTTAGCTGCTTGTCAGCTAGAGTTACTGAAGTTATGGATTTGACACAGAAAAACACTGTTGAGAAATAGCTCCAGTTTGTAGGAAAATATTGTGAGGATCAGTCAGATGGAGGAATAAACATTAAGGTTAGAATTCATGTCCCTGCTGAGAAGGAACTCAACTCATTACTCTTTCTAATGTCTTCTTCCAGAGAAAGCCACTTTTTGAGGCAATTTAAGGTGATGTCACAGTGCCTAGAGGCACACATGCATCTGTACATACATGAGGGCATTGCTATACATTCTAACATAGTACATATCGTATATACACATTTGATGAAATTGATGGTACATGGTTCTTAACATTGGACTCATCATGTTACACTTTCTTTGGTCACCATGAGTTCTTTTCCTTAGCCCAGATAGGTATCATGGGTCGGGAAATAAAGGACTAGGAAAAGCAGTTGGAATTTAGTGCAGGGCCAAAAGATTTATTATAAAAGCAGGAGTAATGTGCCATGTCTCAAAGGGGGGGGGGAGGAGAGGGCAGTGTATTGGTCAGGGTTCACTAGATTAACAGAATTCACACAATGCGTATATGAAAAAGGGATTTATTAGATCAGCTCACAATGTAGTCCTGAGTTCCGACTGCACGTGAAGAATCAGAGGAATCAGTAGGTGGTCGGGCGGTCTAAGAGCTGGAGCCTTAGGATTGAAACAACCACCAATTCAGTCCAGTCCAAGATGTGAAGATAAGGAAGCTCTTCAGAGAAATGATGGTGAAGTTTCAGTTTGAAGGCTGGAGGCCGACGATCTCAGATGAGAGCAGGTCAAGAAACTCCTCAAGGAAACGGCAAAGTTGGAAACCGATGATCTCAGATGAGAGCAGATGCGCTTTCTTCAGGAAGAGTCGTGGCTCCCTCTACGCAGCTTTCTCCTTCTTTTATCTAAGTCCTGCACCTATCAGAACCCTGCTACCCACATTTAGGGCAGGACTTCTGGTTCAATCTGCTGCTACACAACCAAAGTCACATGATCTTAGGTGGGTCAAGTTAACAAACCAGACCAACTATCACAGGCAGCATAATGCCTTTGACGAGAACACAATGGAACAGAGTGCTGACATCCTGTCGACCCATGGATCTTAAATAGAGTTTGTCTTGTCTGTTCTTCCTTATCTGGGTTGCTAAGTTCCCAGGCCAATAGACCTGCATTGTCAGCATCTATGTGAGAGAATAATGTTTTTTTTTTTCAGCTCTTCCTAGGCCCGTGGCCTTCTAAGTTTTAAGGTTTGTAACTTTCTTAGTGTTGGCCTTCATCTTATCTTTGTTGCCATGCTGACCCAGCAGGCTCAGGAAAGAAGAAGCCCAAACAGCAGGCTGGGAAGAGTAGGAAGCACCTGTTTTAACCTTATAATGCCTGCTCTGCTTCAGGACAGGGCGTGGTATGAAACCACCCATAACTAGATCATTAACCCCTCTTCTATTAACTTGCTTACACGCATAAGGCAATTAGGGAATTTGGACGCTGAAATCAGTCTAATTACTTCCATGATGAAAGGGGACAATATAGGGCCCCATCCTTAGGGTGTGAGCAAGTGATGTGTCTTGGTGGAATCAGATCAGCTGCTGTCCCAAGTTACTTTGGCAATTCCAGTTGTGACCATCCAAGGGACTCTATTAGATGCTTATCTGTGTTCTATCTGGAGCATCGTGTAGAACTGGATAGCTTCAACCCTGCTGGAGACAAAATTTGACCATATAAGTTAGGAACCATGGGCCAAATATGAGTAGAAACAGAATGACAACCACTGGTCCCAAGAGAGGTGAGCTTAATAGAACCTCACTAGAAACCTTTTATCTAATTTTTAAATATACCATCTTTATCACATATGCAATATTTCTTTCATAAGCTATATCTATCACAAACATTTTGCAACTTACTTTTAATCTTCTGATTTTACCCTAGTCTCTCTTTTCCCATTTTGGACAATCTTAGGATAAACTTTATCTTACAAGATTTTTTTCCATAATATTCTCTCTTTTCCTTATCTTTCTTATCAAAGACTTTTTATACTCATGTACCTTTTTACACTTTTTTTTCTTACATACTGGTTTCTTTTTGCTTTAATTTATTTTTGACTTTATATTTTGAAACAATTTTGTAAACTTTTTAACAAAGTAAGAAACAAATCAAAATAATCTATCCAAGTTTTACAGTGGCCTGGACTTTAAGGTTACAGCTTTTCTTTTTAGATGTTTACATTTTAGCTAGGATGGACTGAAAAAAAAACACAAACACCTTGCACGATAACTTTGAACAATACCTTATCTTAGTTCTTTATTGATAGCTGCCATAGCCAAGGCCATATCATTAGCAGTTTTGGTTATTAGACAAACCAATTAATTTATTTAGATATAAGCACCTATTATTAACCCAGGGATGTCCAGCAAGTTGGCCATCAGTCCTACATTAAGAACTAGAGATGAAAGATGTAAATTGCTATTACAGTCAGAGAGTAGGGAGCATGTGATGGGCTGATGACATTGGAGAGGGTCGAACCATTCCAAGTTTGCCCACATAACAGCAACCCTGAAATCCCATAGGAATGGTGGAAAAAGAGACAAAACACTGACCAAGTTAAGGGCAAATTTATTTCTGTTGTTGGCACTGGGCTATCTATCGTGTGAAGGCAACATTTAAGGTTACATGGCACTGGTCCTGTCTGAAAACAGTCTCCAAGAACAATCATTGAGACTGGAATGGGATCTATTGATACCTGAGTTTTATTATGAAAATTATAGCCATTAAAACCCAAGAAGGTTGTTAGGTTAAGGTGTTTTGTTGTTATTGTCATTGTTGTTTTGTTTGTTTGTGTTTTGGATTCCTTGTTCTGTTAGGCTAAGACCAATTGAAAGGTTAGGACATGTTTAGCCGACTAAGGTTTGAACATACAGAAACAAGATGTGCTTAGTACATTGTTTACCATGTGAGTCCAGAGATTAGTATTGTGAAGAGTAGGAGGAGGTTTGGAATGATTTGAACAAAGATCTTTGTTGACTTTCTATATGTTACATCATTTGGGCTTTTTTTAATTTTAATACACTTATAAGTACCAGCATCTAGTAAAGTGGCTTGAGGCAGAATAATGGAAAAACTAGTATTAGAACACTTTGATCCATCTTTCAGGCCTCTAAATCTAGTCTTATAAATGTTATAAGAAAATATTGTTGCAGAATCCCTTGTCCATATGACAGGTCCAACAGGGAGGCTACAGAAGCATCCATATGGTTCTGAAGGGAGAACTAGTCCTACCTTGATGTTTGACATTATGTCGCACCCCAACAGCAGGACTGGGGTTTTTTTGGTATTACTAAGAAGGAATGAGAGAAGTGGAGGTCACCCCAGGAGCACATTAGTTTTAGAGTATAAAAATGTTCCAGAGGTTGGCCTGATATGCCCCTAAGAGTCACTTTGCCAGAGGATCTTGGACCAGGGGCAAAAGGCAATGTGGAGAATCTGGCACCCATTTCCATGATGAAATGGAAAGTCTGTCATCCCACCTTAATGGTCACACAAGACTCTTTAGTCTTATCTCAGGTGATGGGAGCCTGGAGAGGTGGCTCTGGGACCCATCACTGGGGACCTTGGGTTGAGGACCCCAGATCCCTCCAGATCTGGGGGCACACAGACTTCCAGTAGTCTGCTTTACATTGTGAGCAGGGTCCTGGAGGGTGTTTGTGGACACCCTGTTGAGGACATTTGTATCTGCAATGTCCCGGCTTCCCACAACTAAAACAGACCTGAGTCTGGGCCCCTGTGGGATTAGCATTCATGCGCATGGCAGCCAGGATTTTCCCCTGACATTTTCCCTTTTCCAAGTCTCTGTTATAATGAACCAAATTGGCAGCCTGCATTAGTTGATCCAGAGTGGACTTTTTCAGATCTGACACCAGTTTTTGGAGTCTCCTCTTACATCTGGCATGGATTGAGTCAGAAACTTATCTTTAAGTATGGCCTCCCCTTCTATCAATTCTGGGGTAAGATTAGTGAATGTAACCAGGGTTTTCTTAAGTTCTTCCAGGAAGATCATCAGGGGTTTATTTGGGTCTTGATGTATAGCTGCTAACTGTCTATAATTGAGGGGTCTAAATTTAGCCTTTTTCCAGTAGGTAATATAAGTAATAACTGTTCCCGCCTCCTGGGCTCCCTTATAAATTTGCTCCCTTTTCAAGGATGTTAGGTTTTACTCTAGGAGCAACAATATGTCCGTCCAAGTGAGGTCATATAAGGAGGTCAGGGTTGGTGGTATAACTACCTAGGTGTTTTTCTAATCTTCTTAAGCTCAGCCAGTGAAAATGGCTCATAGATAATTTGGGGAGTAAACTTTTTACTTTTGTCACAAGAGAAAACATTCCTTCTTTTTTCCCTGGTATCGGCCCTGATTGTTTTTTTCTTAGGGCCTGGGGGTTGAACTTATCCATATGTTGGAAGATGTATGCTAGTGGAGTTTGAACTTTTATCTTGGACTGTTGGGATCTTGTCTAAGAGAGAGAGAGTGTGTGTGCTTACTGGTTTGTGATGGAGAGGTTGCCCCCCACCCCAGCATGCCCAGTGTGCACCCTATGAGAGTGAAGCTTAGCCAGGGGGAAGTCTGGCCAAGCACCTGTGATGGGCTTCATGAGTGTGGCACCTTGTGGCCCCCTGGGAAGGCCTCTCACAAGCATGAGGGTTAGCCACTCTTAACTCTGCCTTGTTCATTCCTCTCTGCCTGTTGTTCCCTCTCTCCTTGTCGGGGTGTAGTCCTAGATATTAATTGATAATTTCCAAAATGCTTCTCACTAGCCATGGATGGATGGTGACTACTAGGGCCTCCCTGTTGTAATCTCTTGTCCTTTCCTTTGGTAAGATTATTCCCATTTGTGTCTGGCAG
The DNA here is from genome assembly GCA_004027185.1 of Glis glis. Lineage (NCBI taxonomy): Eukaryota > Metazoa > Chordata > Mammalia > Rodentia > Gliridae > Glis > Glis glis. Next base: position 57,757 of record PVJS01003317.1, read on the forward strand.
GGCCAAAGACCTAGGGTCCCACTTGTATCCTTGCCTAAAGAAGATGCTCATAATGTAATTAGGAACACATAAATATAAACCTGGAAAGATAATTACCATTTTTTTGATGCCATTAGCTTAGTAATTTTACATTTTTAGAAGTTTTGTCCATTTGGAAAACACAAATATCTAAAACACTGTTGTCAGTATATAACAGGAAACTATCTTAATAAGACGTAAAAATTTGCTCTCTAAGCTTGCTTTTTGTAAAATTTTACCAAAAGCAGATCAATATTTTAAGAAAACCAAATTTTTTGAACATGTGGAATACATAGAATAAATGCATTTAATGTGACTTTTAGAAAACCCTTTAAATAATTTCTTCATTGTAACCAACCATATTACACATTTAATCTTCCTTATACATCTTATCCTTTACATATTACTTACAACTTTAAGCATTCTCTTTATTTTAACTTTCTTTATTATAATATCCCCTTATGCCTACAGGTATCTCTTTTTATTTACTGGCTTTTTTTGTCTTTTTGGTCTCTGGTGATATGACAGTTTTTTATCTGTTAGAGTGGCCAAAATGGGCACAACTGGTTTACTCTTCTGGCATAGCTTTGACTCTTTCCTTAAAACAAACTTTAAATCCCTTGCATTCTTCCTGTAAGAACAGAGCCAGCTGTAAGATAGTGTCATTGTTTACATTTTCCTCTGTTAGCCATTCGTTGTTCTTAGGATGATGAACCGTAAGGGAATGAGACTTGAGATATTTAGCATCTGAACCAACAAATTTGTCCTCTCCTTTTAGAGGGTTTGAAATTTTCCTAAAGACTGTTGAGCAGAGTTTCATTGGTCTAATCATTGTCTCTAAATTCTTAGGGTTTTCAGGTAAAAGAAAATAGACAGTTGTTTCCATCAAAGCAATGTATACAACATTACATTTTGACCTGAGCCCATTAAAGCCATGCCTACAGCATCACACACTGACCTGAGCCCTGATTGCTGCAACATTACATATTGACCTGAACCCTGCTTTCTAGTAGACTTTGTTGCCTTTCAGTGAACAACCCAAAAAACAAAGCCATTTTACAGTATTGTTTTCCCATATACCAGCAGGTTAGAAGGCCATTTATTTGACTGAACTGTTACTGTAAATCCTAAGACGCCAAGAACATTTTAAAGCATCAATTACTTTTTGCATATACCTAATTTAATTATAGATCATTCTTAAAAAAACTAGGACACCAAATAAATATCATTAGTGTCCTAAAATCCCTTTCCTACCAGGGGAAAAAAAACTTTAAAAGCAATATACATTGTATCCGGAAACTCTTACAGAAACACAGTCTTGATTGATTATTTATCTAGGAAAAAAGGCATGTGTTAATAATTTTAGGGATATTTTTATTTTAATCTCATGAACAAAACTGAGATTTACTCAGTTGTTGAGATTTATTTAAGTCACATGAACTTGGAGGCATTTGATCTTATGTTTTCTTTAAATTTAATGAGCGCTCATTCAATAAGCCTCTTTATGGTACCATATAGATAGACATTACATTTATGACATGGCATACAACATCAACAGGTAGTGGACAAAAGAGTCACACACACACACACACACACACACACATATATGTACATATATATACATGCATTGCCCAGAATGAAGCCAGGTCCTACACACAGACATAAAAAAAACCTACACAGTTTTTTTTCCTGCACAGTTGGCAATGCTCGGTTGGCTTACCATGGGTGACATTGAATCAAATTCATTCAGGTGGCCACTTTGTCCCCCCATGGTAGGAAAATACCCCAGGACCACTGTTTATCTCCTCTTTTTTTTTTTTAAGGATACCAAAGAGAGAATTAACCCTTGAATAGCTGCTGAGTAAAGATAGGAAGGGAAAATATTAAAAAGTCAGAGATAAAACAAACCATAAAATAAATCAGAATAAAAATATGTGCACAGATCCCTGTAAAAATCCATTAGCTCAGGGGGAAAAGAAAGGCCTTAGTTTCAGTAGTTAAAAAAAAAACCTATATTTTCTTGTAAATTTGTCTTGTCTTTTCCTTTTTTTTTTTTTTTTTTGGTCAGGGGGGTTGGAATGCCAATCCCTAGAAACTTAGAGTTGATCTTTACTGTAAGAGAACAAATTACATTAATTCAAAAACATTTAAACTTTGAACATTTATCTACTCAGAGATAAGTAGGTCTGTTCACTGGTGAAATGTTGCCATTCCATGTGAGGGGCAGCTCACTCCCTCCAGAGGCAGCATGTAGGTGGGAGTAGAGGAGTGACAGTAAAACAGACGCCTCCCTTCTTATGCATATCCAAATTTGGGATGGTGGAGGACTCTCCTCTGTTCTCCTTTCCACCACACCATCATCCCCATAGCCAGAAACTGACCAAAGTTGCTCTCCCAAATTTTAGAGAGCCCAGGTGATCCAAGCTGTCCTTTCCCCGGTTTTAACTAGCTCAAAGTATTTTTGAGCTTGGGAAGCCTGCTGCTGCAGCTGTTCATTCTGATGTAAAGTTTGCTAGTGACTTCTTGATTCAGCCAGAACTATGCTCTGGGGTCTCATCCCAGGGATTTTATAATCCAGATGCCTCCTCTACTCATGTAGCTGCTTCTGCACAGCCACAGAGAATGAAGAAATCCCAGAGCCACCCTGATGTTATTTTGTTTTTGTTATTTTTAGTCAGACCAAATCTTAATGTCAGTCATTGCACTAGCTCTCCAGCCTGTGCTGCCACAGGTCTCAGGCTCTCAGCTGCAGCAGAGGCTGCACAGCATGGCTCCCCTTTCCAAAGCCCTTCCCACTTCCCTGCACCCTGGTGGGTGCACAGGGCTGTGTTGCAGGCAAGGCCATGAGTAGGAAGGCCTGCCTTTGTGGCTTGCCCTGCCCAGCGCCTGTCCTGAGTCATCTGAGGTGGGGGGGCACACTGATGTTTAACAACAAAATCATGGCTGATGTTTACTCTGTTGTGGGTCCTCTGGAGGTGGGCTACAGGTGTTTTTTTTCCCAGATTTTGCTAGGAATTATAGGGACAGAGCAGGGAAAGTTAGTCTGGTGGCAGAGAGACCCTGGGCTGTGCTCAGAGCAGGCAGAGATGTACAGCTCTCATGGGTGGAGCTCAGGCTCAAGGCTGAGCCTGCAAAATGGTGTTTGCAGAGCTGCTGCCCCCTTCCCTCTTCTCCCATCCTGCTATCAGCAGTTAACTGTTTTAGAAGACTGGCTTATCTAAAGTATAAGACAATTTTACAGAGAAAGTTTCAGAGTTCACATTCATAACAAAAGCTTAGTGAGTCAAAAGAAATTGGCCAGTGAAAGTATATGAGATCTCAAAATATGTCTATAAAAGAAAGGGAGAAGAGGAAGAGAAGGAAAAAGAATAGGGACCATTGAGCTCCTCTACTGTGTTTGGGTTCACAGACCCTTGCCAGTCCTCTAAGGACTGTGCACTGCTCTTTTGGTCTATGAAAGTGAAGGGCAGGAATGTTACACATATACACATAAATAAAACATTTAGAACCAAGGAGAAACACCAAAAACATTTTAGTACGCTTACCAAGGTTGATCTCTCTCAAAGCCCCCACGGTGGGCGCCAAAGATGTTACAGTTACATTGGCCACCATGAGTTCTTTTCCTTAGCCCAGGTCGATAGCATGGGCCAGGAAATAAAGAGCTAGGACAAGTGGTCAGAATTTAGTGCAGGGCAAAAGATTTATTATAAAAGCAGGAGTAATGTGCCATTTCTCAAAGGGGGGGTGGAGGAGAGAGAGAGGGAGAGAGATGCATCACGCATCTGAGGAGAACGAGATGGAATAGAGTTCTGACGCCCCATTGTTGCTAAGTTCCCAGGCCAATAGACCTGCTTTGTCAGCATCTATGTGAGAGGATAATGGTTTTTTTTACCTTTTCCCAGGCCAGTGGCCTTCTAAGTTTTAAGGTTTTTAACTTTCTTAGTGTTGACATTCATCTTATCTTTGTTGTCGTGCCAACCCAGCAGGCTTCGGAAAGAAGCCCAAACAGCAGGCTGGGAAGAGTTGGTTGTGTGAATAGCTGCTCTGTGGGTGATCTGAGATGACTGGAGCTGCCTGATCTATGTTATCTGTCTTCTGAGAACATGGCATGTCTCTAGGTTTGGCATACAAGCCTAGCAGGAAGCATACTTCCTGCAAGAACACAGCCTGTTCTGATGAGAAACAGAACATAGAGGGGGGCTATGGCCTCGGAGGATCCGAGTTTCCTGACATTCTTGCTCTTGCTCCCTGAGAAAGTGATAAGCACTTGACTGCTTAGTGTCTTAATTCTTAGACGCTTTGTTTTAAGAAGATACATGGTGGTTTGATTAGACTAGTGCCTTCTTGTATGAGGTTCCCAGGATTCTGTGTATAAAAGAAGTCTGTTGCTCTTAATAAATATGCATTTGCTTGGAGCTGGTCTCCTTTGCATCTCCTGTGTCCTGATTTCTGCGTGGTTGCATCTTCCCAGGGTCTCTGCTCCACTAGAGAGCGACCACAAGTGGCGCCCGCAACAGGCACCCTCAGGCTAGCTTTCGGAAGGTGGTTCTGTAAATAGTAAGTAATAACGGGGTTATGGGACAAGCTAAGTCTACTTCTTTTTCTTCTGTCTTACAGCATATTTTTAAAGTGCATGGCATTAAGGTACCTTTAAAAGATATAGAGCAATGTTTTGAAGTAGTGCTTGAATATAATCCTTGGTTTCCTGATGAAGGGTCTTTGGATATAGAGACCTGGATGCGAGTAAAAGATAACACAGAAAAAGCTTGTAAACAAGGTGAAAAAATTCCACTACAATTCTGGACTGTTTGGTCTTTGGCTCGGTCTGTACTTTCTATTGTTGAATATGAGGGACCAAGACCCTCACTTGAAAAAGTAGTGGAAGGCTCCATGAAGGATCTGGAGTTCTCTGAGGAAGAACGCCAATTAATACAAAAGGAAGTGATTAAGCACTTGCCGACAGATAGGAGAGGGTCAGATGGTTAGTAAAAGGTCTAAGCTTTCTGCTCCTTTAAAAGAAAGCCATCCATCTAAGCTATTACACTCCCCTTTCCAAAAGCATGACTGGGAATGTGGAAAAGTGAAAGTAAAATCGCGGTGCTGCCGCCGCTTACCCGCGACCTTGACATTATTTTTTGTTGTTGTTGTTTCGTCTCTAACCTTTTTATTTCTTTTCCCTTCCTATCTTTACTCAGAAGCTACTCAAGGGTTGATTCTCTGGTATCATAAAAGGGAGAGGAGATAAACAGTGGTTGTGGGGTGTTTGCCTGCCGTGGGGAGACAAAGTGGCCACCTGAATACATTTAATTCAGTGTCACCCATGGTAGGCTAACTGAGCATTGCCAACTGTGCAGGTTTATATGTATATATATAGGAATATGTATCTATCTATATGGTACCATAAAGAGGCTTATTAAATGAGCGCTCATTAAATTTAAAGAAAACATAAGATTAAATGCCTCTAAGTTCACATGACTTAAATAAATCTTAACAACTGAGTAAATCTAAGATATGTTCATGAGATTAGAATAAAAATGTCCCAAAAATTATTAATAAATGCCTTTTTTTCTAGGTAAATAATCAATCAAAATCATGTTTCTGTAAGAGGTTACAAATACAATGTATATTGCTTTTAAAGTTTTTTTCTTTCCTTGGTAAGAAAGGGATTTTAGGACACTAATAATGTTTATTTGATGTCTTAGTTTTTTAAGAATGATCTATAATTAAATTAGGTATATACAAAAAGTAATTGATGCTTTAAAATGTTCTTGGCTTCTTAGAATCTACGATTACAGTTCAGTCAAATAAGTGGGCTTCTAATTTGCTGGAACTATGGCTGCCCTACACGTTACTCCAAAAAGTAATCAAGAAATAAAATGTTTTAAATGTGGAGCTTTTGGCCACGTTAAAAAGCAATGTCCTAAACCTAGCAATGGAAATAAAAATGGACAGGGTAACAAGGGGCCAAGCCGATGCCCTCGATGTAAAAGGGGAAAACACTGGGTCAAGGAATGCTGGTCTAAAACCGATGTTATGGGCAATGCTTTGCCTCCTCAGGGCAATGCCGCTGCTCTTGTTGTTATGAATTCAGCTCTGTCAGGAAACTTGTCCTGGGGCCCGCTCCCTGGCCCCAGACAAATAACAGGGGCAACCCACAATCTTTTCCCTACAGCCAGCTACCCGCTTCAGTGTCGCAGTGGACATACCAGCCATAGAGTCATTTTTTCTGAGAGGGGGTCAATTGCCTGTTTGAATACCCACGGGCATTTTTGGACCTTTACCTAAGGGCACCTTTGCCTTGTTGACTGGAAGATCTAGCTTATCTAGCAAGGGAATTACTGTTCATTTGGGAATTATTGATGCAGATTATCAGGGATAGATACAAATTATGATGTCTTCAGTTACTGGCATTCAGTTCCAAATGGGAGATTTTATAGCACAGCTTATCTTTCTTCCTTACATTTCTGTGGTTCAAACAGATGCAGTTAGAAAAGGAGGTTTTGGAAGTACAGATACAAAAAAATGTTTTTCAGGCTATGAATATAGGGAAACAACAACCTAAATTAACAGTAACAGTTCAGGGTAAAAAGATTACTGGATTATTAGACACTGGCTCAGATATCACAATCATTAAAGAAAATGAGTGGCCGTCAGGGTGGCCCGCACAGTTAATGCCCTGTGATATCAGAGGAGTAGGAGTGCCTGTTACTACCATCAAACAAAGCTCCAGCTATCTACAGTTAGTTACAGAAGAGGGACAATTGGCAGTGACTAAACCTTATGTGCTGGCTGTTCCAGTAACAATATTTGGAAGGGACATGTTAGAGCAATGGGGAGCACATTTGGCTATTTAAGGATTCTTGTATGCTTCTAGATGGAGCCTATAAAAATCACCTGGAGGAATGATCAGCCAGTATGGATCGAACAGTGGCCGTTGACAAAAGTTAAGTTGGAAGCTGCCCATGAGCTAGTAGCTGAGCAGCTAAACAAAGGGCATATTGAACCATCCACGTTGCCCTGGAATTCACCTATTTTTGTAATCAAGAAAAAATCAGGCAAATGGAGGTTGTTAACTGATCTCAGAGCTGGTAATGCAACCATGTACCCAATGGGGGCTTTATGACCAGGTCTTCCTCAGCCCTCTGCTTTGCCATGAGATTGGCCTGTAATGGTAATAGACCTACAAGATTGCTTTTTCACAATTCCTGTGCATGTAGAAGATAGAAAGTGTTTTGCTTTTTCTATGCCTTATGTAAATAATATGGGGCCTCATCAACATTTTCAATGGAAAGTACTACCCCAAGGGATGATGAATTCTCCTACGATGTGTCAAATATATGTTGATCATGCTTTAGCGCCTTTAAGAAAACAGTATCCTCATGTATATATTTCTCATTATATGGATGATATTCTTTTTGCTAGCCCCTCTAAAGTTGAGTTAAAACATATTTTAAAACAGTTGCCTGATATATTAAAAACACATGGTTTGTTGATAGCACCAGAAAAAATTCAATTAGATGACATGGTTAAATATTTAGGATTTCAGGTGAAACGACAGATGGTTAGGCCTCAAAAAATGAGCATTAGAAGGGATTCTCTTAAAACATTAAATGATTTTCAAAAGCTTTTGGGAAATATTAATTGGCTCCGCCCATCCTTGGGTATTCCCACATATCAGTTACATCATCTTTTTAATATTCTTCAAGGGCCTACTGAGTTAACTAGTCCTCGTTCATTAACCTTAGAAGTGGAACAGGAGTTACAAATGGTTGAACAGGCCATTAAAGAAAGATTTTTACAGCGCTTGGTTCCATCTGAGGGCGTTAAGCTATTATTAACAAAAACTTTTCAGTACCCAACAGGGGTATTAGCACAAACTGCTGGTCCTTTAGAATGGATTTATACTAAACATAGATTTGGGAAAACAATCATGACTTATGGTGAAATGATGGCTTTAATCATTCAGCAAGGTAGGCTTCGCTGTATCCAAATGTCTGGAATGGAATGTCAAGAAATTGTCATTCCATTACCAAAACAAACTTTTGAATACCTCTTATCAATAAGTGAACAATTACAAATAGCTCTTGCTGCTTTCCCAGGGCAAGTTACTTATCATTTGCCGGCAGGAAAATTTTGGGATTTTTTACAAAAGACTGATTTTGTTATAAATAATATTATAGCTTCTGAACCTCTTCCTAATGCTGCTAATGTTTTCATTAATGGAACTAAGTATAACAAGTGTGCTTTTTGGACAATAAAAAAATATAAAATCTTTTTTACTCAGTATACTTCTGCACAACAAAATGAACTTATAGTGGTAATCAACATTTTCGGGAAAATGTTAACATAATAGCTGATTCTGCATATACAGTAGAAGTTGTTAAAATATAGTTACTGGAATAATTTCTAATCATACAGAGCCCTTATATTCCTTGTTTTTCACAATTACAATTGTTGCCTCATCATTATCCTTATAAAGTTTATATAGTACATATTAGAGCTCATTCTACTTTATCTGGACCTCTGGTTTTTGGAAATCAGCAAGTAGATAAACTAGTTAGTGCTTTCTTGTCTGCTCAGGAGGAACATGATGCAGTTCATACAAATTCAAATCATTTACATGTACAGTATAAAATCCCTTATAGACAAGCAAAAGAAATAGTGTGCCACTGCAAAATGTGTAGGCCATTACATCTGAGAACTTACCCTCAAGGGGTTAATCCCCGGGGTATGGCTCCTAATGAAATATGGCAAATGGATGTTACTCATATTCCCTCCTTTGGACGCATGTCTTTTGTCCATGTTTGTATAGATACTTATTCTCAATTTATGTGGGCCACATGCCAGGTTGAAGAAACAGCACACGCTGTTATCTCCAATTTATTAGAAGTATTTGCCATTTTGAGGATTTTATTAATGGCACATTCAGGGAGAGGGCTTTATTAAATTTGAACTAGCAAATGCTAATGCTAGTGTACAAAATGATAAGTAAACATTTTTCCTCCTAACAATTTTTTTTCTTCTCTCGGCTTTTTGTAATATAAGCACCCTTTGATTCAGTTAAATTCTAGTAATGGGGTACTTTGATATATGAATTAGTAATGCTTTAATTAATTTATCCATACCTGTATATGACTTAGAGGTATTGATTATTGCCATTTCTCACTAGACATCCATGGGGATTCCGGCTAGTATAAGACAGATAATGGACCTGCATATATGTCACAAAAGTTACAGCACATATAACTGGCATAGAGTATAATCCTACAGGACAGGCTGTTATTGAACATGCTCATGGTACCTTAAAGTTAAAAATTAAAAAATTAAAAGGGAGGAATATGTAGGAATTAGATACTTCTGATGAGGCTTATTATAAGTTAATAAGAGTCTTTAAATTGCCTAGACAGATTTTGCAGCAGGCATTGTTTGTTATTAATTTTATGAACTTGCCACAAGGAGACATATTGGCCAGAGCTGATAAGCATTATTCAGAGGAAAGCGTGGTTCCTTTAAATCAGCCAGTGTGGGTGAAAATTGCTCCAGAAGCAGAGTGGGAATCAGCAGTTAGGTTGGTGAGAGGCAGGGGATATGCTCTTGTTCGTTTGCAGGATGGACGGGAACGATGGCTCCCTGTGCGATGGGTCATCCCCCGGATGGAAGCTGAAGACTGCTGTCTGGCGGCGCCAGTGGGAGGAAAATGAGTTGCCTCTGCAAGCATTCACAGCCCTGTCTTTGAAGCCATGGAAGTGCCGTCGACCAACTGCTGCTCTGGTGCCCACCCGGGGCCAAGTGAAAGCTCTGTGCACTCATGCGCAGGGCATGGTAAAACGATCTGGCAGAACTTGTACTCCTGAACATTTATTTATTGCTATGCTTGCTATTTTAACGGCATCTTCCCAAGTCTCAGGCTCTCAGGTGAACTATACCTATTGGGCCTATGTTCCTAATCCTCCGTTGTTACAACCAGTGGAATGGGGGTTTATTAATTTAGTGGTGCATTCGGTTCCAGTGGGGAAGTTGCCTGCTCCTTGGGAACTTCAAGCACCTCATTTTCCCCAGGAAGAGGGAAGTTCTTTAAGTGCTAGTTTTCATTTTGAATTGCTTCCTTTATGCTTAGGTCAGCCACCGTGCTTGCCAATAGGGAAACAATATTGGCTTCAACATGGACCAATGTTTAATCAGACATGAACACATATTATTCGGTGCACTGCAGGCTCTATTAATGTAAATTGGAAAAATACCACCCATTCAAAATATTTGCCATATGTTTTTTCAGAATGTCCCGTGTTTACCTATCAAAGCATTAAATATGAGCCTTTTGGATGGCAGCAGTGTCGTTCCCATAGAGGAAAGTTTTTCTCTGTACAAGGGAACAGTTGGATAGATTAGGGAATATCAGGAACATGGTTAACAACTTGTTCTGAATGGAATGAGACCTTGTGTGACTTTTCTAATGAAACTAGGATGGAGGACCAGATGAGGACAGCAAAACTGCTGGGCTGGGCTGATGGCGGATTTTCCACACAGAGACCACAGTTGCTTATGCATGGTCGCCCATCGCCTGCGCAGACCCATTTGTGGAAGCTAGCTGCTGCACTGTTTCCTGTTGAAGAGGCAAACGGAACTTATAGTGGAACATCTAGATCTGCCTCCACCTACAACTTTACTGTAGTACAATCTGTTAACTTGATTGTTTGTGTACCTTTGGCTTTTGTACTGCTTGTGGGCCCTGTACAGTTTCAAAATATGTCATTTATTGTAATTTGTTTTCCTGTTTAAATAATTCCATTGTTTTTAATCATTCCCGGGATTCTATTATTGTCATGCAGCAAAGAACTCATGTCTGGCTACTTGTAACCATGAATCGGGTTTGGGAATGATCTTCTATGACACATTTGATGGGCCAATTCTTTACAAAAATTTTAAAACACTCTAAGCATATGGTAGGGATAATAATGGCTGCAATTCTGGGAATTATAGCAAGTAGTAACTACTGCCACTGTGGCTGGTGTGGCTTTACATAGTTCTATCCAGAATAAGCATTTTGTGGAAGAATGGCATAAGGATTCTCATACGTTATGGGTAGAGCAAGCTCAAATGGATGCCCAACTCCAGACTGAAATTGATGATCTTAAATTAGCTACTCATTGGGTTGGACAACGTTATTTATCATTACAGGAGCGTTTGATGTTTCCTTGTGATTGGAATTCTACTACATTTTGTGTTACCCCTTATGAGTATAATAATAGCCAGATTAACTGGAAAGAAATTCAACAACATTTGGAGGGACGAAGAGGTAATGCTACCATGCAAATTAGATGATTACAGCATAATATATTTGAGATTTTTAGTAAACAATTTCCTCCCAACACAAAGATTGATGAAATGGCTGCCATGTTGGCAGACAAGTTCAGTGGACTTGATCCTCGTGCATACATTCAGAGTCTAACCCACAGTGTTAGAAGTGCTGGGGCTGGAATGCTGATTTGTATTGCACTTTTGCTTATCTTATATGCTTTTATTAGATATAAAGAAGTTGACCCCATGTGTCAAAATCTTGTTTGGATGTGGAGCAAGTTGCTTAATAAACAAAAAAGGGGGAATTGTGGGTGATCTGAGGTGACTGGAGCTGCTTGATCTATGTTATCTGTCTTCTGAGAACGTGGCGTGTCTCTAGGTTTGGCATACCAAGCCTAGCAGGAAGCAAGAACACAGCCTGTTCTGATGAGAAACGGAGCATAGAGGGGGGCTACGGCCTCGGAGGATCCGAGTTTCCTGACATTCTTGCTCTTGCTCCCTGAGAAGTGATAAGCACAAGACTGCTTAGTGTCTTAATTCTTAGAAGCTTTGTTTTAAGAAGATACATGGTGGTTTGATTAGACTAGTGCCTTCCTCTATGAGGTTCCCAGGATTCTGTCTATAAAAGAAATCTGTTGCTCTTAATAAATATGCATTTGCTTGGAGCTGGTCTCCTTTGCATCCCCTGTGTCCTGATTTCTGCGTGGTTGCATCTTCCCGGGGTCTCTGCTCCACTGGAGACTGACCACACTGCTCAAATTAGTTTTCTACGGGGTGACAATCCATGATGAACATACTCAGCTACCATCTTGCTTCAAACTGTGAATGTATGTGTTAGGACTCAAGAAGAGCCAGACAGAGTAGAAAATATTAATATATTGCAAAACAACTTAATTAAAAATTGAAAATGCCACCTATTCAGAATATATTTGGAAAATATATAACTGAATTTTCCCATGCCTTCCCATCTTCCTTCCCTATTCTTTCTTATATAGGTAAGTACTAAATCCACAAAATAATCAAATTGTTCTTAGAAAAGCACAATCAGCAGTTGGAGTTTACATATGAAAACTTGGTCATCACTACGAATGATTTGTTCGGTGCTGGGACAGAGACAACAAGCACGACACTGAGATACACTCTGCTCCTCCTGATGAAGCATCCACATGTCGCAGGTATGACCACAGAGAAGGAGCATGTGAATATTGTAGATGCTGGGAAGAGGGTGCTAGTGTCTGCTTCTTCTTTGTCTTATAGAAGTTTCACTATTGAACCCTCAGTACCACCAGCTGAACTCAGCAGGATGTCTGAAAGGAGTGAAGATGGCATGGCAGCAGGAAAAGCAACACAGCTCTGGAGCAGAGCCTGGATTTTGTAGGAAGTGATGTGCAGGAAGAGCAGACAGCAAAAATGGGCATGGGATTCTACTCCAAAAAGAACACTTTATACAAACATAAATTCTTTTAGATACCTTTCCTTATTCTGAGAATTCTAATTCTTGGGTAGTAAAAAGGAAAAACTCTCTTTACTGAGGCAGAATAAAACAAAAACAGCCCCACCTTAGGGGGGCAAGGGATCCTTGAAAGACAGCAGCCACCAAAGCTCTTGGGAGGTGGGCTTTTAAACCTCATTGAGGTTTTCCCATATGTTATTTTATGATTGGTCAGAATTGGATTTTGGGGAACCAATGTCTTTGACCAATTTCAGGTCTCAATTTGACTTGTTATGTGGGCTGTGGGGCCCTGATCTCCTGGTGCTCACTGGTTTCTCACCTCCCTGCTCACCTCTGTCCACCTCACAGAAGGTGATGCAAATGGCCTTTCTAATCCCTCCTGTTTCCAGGTCCTCTGCCCTGCCTTACATATTTGATGTCATATTTATTTTGCAGTTCCTTTACTTTTTAAATTATTTACTATATTTCTTAAAGCAGATTAAGATTAATTTAGATTAAGTATAAACATAAAAATGAACAGAACATTGAGGGAGTTCATATATACTTCTTTCTCCTTCTACCCTTATTTTCCCCTTTATTATCTTGTATTGTTTTGATCCATTTGTTAGTACTGATACATTATTATTTTTTTTTTGCCTTAATGGGATTGAATGCAGGGACATTCTACCTCTAAGCTATATCGCCAGCCCTATTTTTTATTCTTTATTTTGAAACAAGGTCCAAGTTGTGGAGGGCCTCACTAAGTAGCTGAGGCTGGCCGTGAACCCGGATCCTCCGTTCTCAGCCTCTCAAGCACTGGGATTACAAGGGTGCGCCACCACAATCAGCTGATACATTAATATTAACTATAACTCATAGTTTATGCTACAAATTGGTCTTTGGATTATACAATTTATCAGTTTTGCTAAATTCATAGTGTCATGTGTCTACCATTACTGTAGCATACAAGATAGTTTCACTTAATATTCTCTGTGCTTCACCTACTCATTCTTCCCTCTTTCCCTCCCTAATCCCTGGCAATGACTGTTATTTTTACTTTCTGTACAATTACACATATTCCCAAATGTTCTGTAGCTGGAATTTTGCAGGATGTAAACATTGCAGATTGGCTTCTTTTCTTCAGCAAGATGAATTTAAGCTACACTAGTTTGTGCCCTTTGTGCCCCTGAGTATTGACATCTGCTGGCCATTTAACAAACAACAGCTGATTAAATTAACATAGCACTTTGGTAGTTTGTTCACAACACAGGGGAACTGAGTGTGGAGGAAAAAAGCAAATACTAGCAGTGGTTGATCTAGGGTGGAACTCAAAATTGTGCCCATTCTCTACCTCTCAGTCTCTCTAGGAACTGTCGATGACTCCTCATTTCAACCCAGCCATTCCTAGAAGCTGAGGGAGAGTGAAGTAGAACCTGATACTCTGGACAAAATCCTCCCTGGCATGATGGGTTACTGATGGGACAAGTGGATACCGGTCAGATCAACACCTGCTCCTGGGTGTCCTCAGGGCCTGCTGCACACTGTGGCCTCTTGCCTTGCTGGAATGCATGGAATTCCTCAAATATTGATGAGGCTCTGTCAGAAGTACTCATAAACCAATTATGAGTAGATAGTTGGAGCAACAAAATAAATAACACTACTAATAGCTTATAGCTCATTGGATATAATTGAATAAATTATTCCATACTGATATAAATAAACAAATGATGAATAAATTGAAACTTTATGAGGAGTAGTTACCTAGTGCTACTGTCTTGATTGTGCCAGACAGTAGCACAATCAAGTAATAAAAATGAGCATCATCTGTGTTAGTTTTCATCGCTGTGACCAAAATAGCTGACAAGAACAACTTACCAGAGGAATATTTTATTTGGGTGCAAAGTTTCAGAAGTTGGTCCATGATCAGCCAGCTCCAAGGCAGAAACATCACAGTGTCAGGGTATGGCACAGGAAAGGGGCTGAGCGTACAGCAGCCAGAAAGCAGAAAGAGAAAGAGAGAAAGAGAGACAGCATGCGCACGCATGAAAGAGATAGAGAGAGAGAGAGAGAGAGAGAGAGAGAGAGGGAGAGAGAGAGAGGGAGAGGGAGAGAGGGAAAGAAGGAGAGAGGGAAAGAGGGAGAGAGGGAAAGAAGGAGAGAGTGAGTAAGGGACGAGGAACAGATATAATTCCCAAGACCACACTCTCAGTGACCTACTTCCTCCAGCCAACTGTCACTTGTCTACAATTACCAGCCAGTAACCCATTCAAATGATCAACCTATAAAACGGATTAATCCACTGGTGAGATTACAGCCTTCACAATCCAATCATTGTCTACAAGCCCATCCTCTGAACCTTGCTGTGTTGGGGACCATGCTTTCAACACAGGAACCTTTCTGGGGGACATTCCAGATCAAAACCATAATGCCATCTATAATGGAACAGATTGAATTTGTCATCTAACAAGTTGCAATGGTATGAAAAGCACCATTCTGTGATATTCCTACCAAAGTTATGTAACTTCAGACTAATCACAAGGGAATAACAGACAAACACAATTTGAGGAACTTTATACTAATAGCTGGGCTAAAATTTTTAAAGGAGGTTATAGACTTTATCAAAAGAATGAGAAACTATTCTGGACTAAATTTGACAAAACAAATATGATGATTTGCAACAAGTGATCTACACTGGAGTCTACTGAGAGAGGAAATATATCAGTAGGTTTAATGGGTGAAACACACGTGGACATGATGATTCAATGGTCATCACACAATAATATTATAGGTATTAATATACCAACTTATTATAGGTATATATAAAATTGTCATGTATTAGGAAATACATATGAACATGTCAGATCTTTGGAATATTAGGTCAGCTGTTTACTACCAAACAGTTTGGAATAAAATAAATTCCTGGCATGTACATTGTTTTTGACTGTTAAAGATTGCATAAGTATACACAAAGCATACACATACATATACGTGTGTGTGTGTGTGTGTGTGTGTATGCCAATAATGGGCTAATAGTCAATCTACACAAGTTGTAAACAAAAATTTTATATTATGCGTACATAACTCTAGTTTTCAACTTTGTTAATCTTCTCAGAAATGCTTATAAAAACAACAATGACTTATTTTTACTTTCCCATCAATTGGTTGGGAAATAGCATTAAAACAGCAATTATACTAAGTGTTGGAAAATAAATGAACCAACCAGAACTCTCATATTAAAGCTGTAAATATGTTTAACCATTTGAACAATTCTTGGCAGGAGTTACTTAAACCAAAGACATGCATAGTCAGCAAATACACTTATAGGTATAACAAATAAGGAAAACTAACTTGCAATATGATACCGAATACATTTAGCGAGGAGGTGGAGACAGTGAGTAGAGGAGATATAAAAAGGCTTCCTGGCCAATTTTGTCTTGACCTGCATTTTGATACCCAAGATTTGTTGGTGTTGTGATAACTCATTGAGCTGCACATTTAGGGCATGTGCAATTTTCGCTATGTGTATTATACTACAATGAAAAATGTTATTTAAAGAAACAGTTCAAATTCACACTTCCACCCTGGATGAGGTCTACTAAAGACATACATGAACACCTGTTTATTTTGGCACTATTCACAATAGCTGAGATATGGAATCAGCCTAGATGCCCACTGATGGATGAATGGATAAAGAAAATGTAACACACTCACACACACACACACACACACACACACACACACACACTCACATGTGTAAATTGATATATGATGCAATACTATTCAGTCATAATGAAGAACAAAATCCTATAATTTCAGCAACATGAATGGAACTGGAAATCTTTATGTTAAGTAAACAAACCAGGCACAGGGAGAAGTACTGTATGATCCCATTCATACGTGGGATCAAAAAAGTTGATCTTATAAAAGTTGAGAATAGAATGGAATTTGCCCTAATCTGGGGATGATAGTTGGAAGGGAAAAGTTAATCTATGTGTAGTAAGTTACAGTTCGGTAGAATTAAGAAGTTCTGGAGTACTACTGCATAGTAGGCTAATTATTGATAATAATAATAATGTACATTTCAAAACTACACATTTCAAAAAGAGAAAAGAAAGAATTTTCAATGCTTTAACCATAAAAATATGATAAATGTTTGAGGAAACAGATATGTGTAATACAATTTAACATTAAATATTATGTGCAAATATCAAAACATCACATGCCATCCTATTAATATGTATAATTTTCTGTTTTTTAAGTATCAGCTTAAGATAAATTTAATTAAAAAAGAAAACTATACAGAAAACATCCATATTAATGGTGAGAAACTTGAAACTTTCTTGTTAAGATCAAGAACAAGACAAGATGTCTCCTCCTGCTACTCCCATTTGACATTGTACTGAAAATCCTAAGTAATACAATAACAAGAAAAGGAAAAAAAATTCATATGCATTGGAAAGGAAGAAATAAAATTTTCAAATGATTGCTTATGTAGAAAATCCCACAGAATAAGAAAAAAATCCCAAATTCCAAATAACAATAACAAAGAAACAAAAATAAACAAACTTCTTGAATTAATAATCAATATATCTCAGGCAATAAGGGCAATATATAGCAATCTATTATTTTCTATATGCCAGAAATGAGCAACTGGAATTGAAATTAAAAACCAATATCATTTATATTAGCCAATGCAAAATATGAAACATTTAGGTATAAATCTGACAGAATATATATATCAAGTCATTTGAGGAAAACTGTAAAATGTTGATGAAAGAAACCAAAGATCTGAATAAACAGAGATATTTCATGTCAGGAATATGAATATTGTCAATCTTCTTGATTTAATACAGATAAAATGTAAACTCAACCATATTTTAGACAAATTCTACTCTATTTTATTTTATTTTTGTGGTACTGGGGATTGAAGCCAGGGGTATTCTACTTCTGAGCTAACCCCCCAGCCTTATTTTTTCTTTATTTTGAAACAGGGTCTCACTAAGTTGCAGAGGGCATCACTAAGTAGCTGAGGCTGGCTTCAAACCTGTGATCCTCCTGTCTCAGACTCCTAAGTACTGGGATTACAAGTATGTGCCACCATGCCTGGCTCAAATTCTACTTTAGATATCAATAATCAGACTATAAAACTTATATGTAGTGGCCAAAACAAAAGAAGATAACCAATACTGAAAGAGAACAAAAGTTAGTAGACTTATCCTAAGTGACTTGGCATAAAACTGAAGTAATAAAGTCTGTGTGGTACTGATAAAAGAACACACAAGTAGATAAAGGAAACAGAATAGAAAGTTAAGAATATATTTACACATATATAGATAACTGATATTTGATAAAAAGCAAAGGCAATTCAATATACTAGTCCTTTCAGCAAACATTGCAGAAACAACTGGACATTCAAATACAAACAGATGAATCTAGATGTAGACCTTATACCCTTTACAAAATTAACTCAAGATAGGCTGTAAATTTTGAGCACATTTTTGGGGTACTGGGGATTGAAATCAGGGCATTGTTCCTCTGAGCTACACCCCCATCCCTATTTTATTCTTTATTTGGAAAAAGGGTCTCAGGTTCAGAGGGCCTGAGGCTCGCTGTGAACCTGCAAACCTGTCATCCTCCTGTCTCAGCCTCCCAAGTACTGGTATTACAAGTGTGCTGCACCATGCCTGGCCTAGGCTGTAGATTTAAATGTAAGCTGTAAAACTATAAAATCTGAGAAGACAGCATAGAAGAAAATCTAGATGACCTTGTTCTCACAATGGAATCTTAAATATGGCAACAAAAACTCTATCCATGGTTTCCTTTGATGAGCAGTAGCTTTGTAGTTTAATGCTATCCCATTTATTAATTCTTGTTTTAATTTCCTGTGCTGTGGAGGTCTTGTTGAGGAAGTTTCTACCTGTGCCTATATGTTGGAGTGTTGAACCTATGCCTTCTAATAATTTCACCGACTCTGGTCTAACTTCCAGGTCTTTAATCCATCTCGAGTTGACTCCTGTGCAGGGTGAGAGGTAAGGATTTAGTCCCATTTTTCTACAGGTAGATAACCAGTTTTCCCAGCACCATTTGTTGAAAAGACTGTCCTTTCTCCAACGTATGTGTTTAGCACCTTTGTCAAAAATCAATTGACTATAAGTTTGTGAACTTG